>LR812525.1:27243264-27293264 GCA_903798195.1 Danio kyathit | reverse complement strand
AACCTGCTGTCTTCACTCTCTGCTTAGTCACTTTTAAGTTTTTTCTCTCTCTCTCTCATCTTTTTTCCCTTCCTCTCCTTCCCTTTTAATCTAGGATTGTGCGGAAATCTGATTATTATGGAAGAGTTCTGAACATGTTGTGTCGCATGAAGTTAATGAAGATGCTAGATGTTTTTTGTGAGTCTGCTGAATCCTCTGAATCCACAGAAATCCCTTACCAATCAGCAGCGAGGACTGGCATTTTGACAGGAGCGCTGCTGCCTCATCAGCCTCTTAGACAGGCACAACATTTAAAGGGAGAGTTCATCCTGAAATAAACATTTGCTCATTATTTACCCGGCCATATCGCTCTGCAAATTTTTTTGCTGTTCAGTAGAACACAGGAGAAGATATTATGATGATTTGTGCTTTTTCAGACTTTGAGTATGGTGGCATATGGACAACTCTTGGACTGGAGTTAAATAGAAAGGCTGTACATAAAGAAATGAAAGAAAAAAAGAAATATCCAACCAACTGTCTGTGGTAAAGTAATTGCCCTGTTGGCTATTCTGCTATGCTGCTGAGGAGAAGAGCATGTTTGCAGCACAGAATGATGACGCATGTCGCTCAAAGATTATGTAAAAGTAACATGAAATCCGGCATAACTGTTCACACTGCGGTCACATTGCAAAACATCTGATCTGTGTCTGATTTAAGACTACATATGAAAGTGGCACAAATCTGAAGTGAAAAGATCAGATTCCATGCGGTTTGGGCTGTTAACACTGTCATTACCTGAGTCACATGTGGGCAAAAAAATCAGATTCGGGCCACATTTGCCTGCAGTGTGAATGTAGCCTTAGTGGCCCCCCAGTGACGATATACAGCCACATCACACTGCTACGAGTGTGATATTGCATTTATACAACAGTTCGACAGCATAATCGTGTATATATATATATATATAAGAAATTTTCCAACTGTTGAATTGTTCACCCACTAACAGGGAATGTGAGCTGGGATTAGACAGTGAGACATGTTAGTTTTACCCTGTTTGTTGCAATAGTAATCCTGCTCAGTACGAGAGGAACCATTGGTTCAGAGTGAAGCTACTCTTATAAAATAAATAACTTGTGACTCAAAAGATGAAGATGTGGAAACGTGAATGGACAGTGGCTTTTGGAGGTGTGAGACACTTTGGGAGTGTAGCAGTTAAAGACAGTTCTGGACTTTGGCTGAGGGAGTTTAGAGTGACCAAAACAAAATTTCAGATCTCGGTTCACTGGTTTGTCTATTAATGCTGTCTCATTGCAATAATTTTTGTAATCATATTATCCTTTAAACAAAATCCCATTACTTTTTTTTAATAAATGTGTTTCTATTGTAGTTTATGCAATTGTTTTCTCATCGATATAAAGTTTATCCTACACAGTTTTGCGCATGTGTTTTTTAATGCATATTTTCAAAATGTATGTGCATTTTGGCATTTTCATTAAGCATTTTCTGCCATACTCATAAATGAGTGTAAAAATAGGTGGATGGAAACCAAGATGCACGTACAGTTGAAGTCAGAATTATTAGCCCCCTTGAATCTTTTGTACCCGTTTATTTTTTCCCCCAATTTCAGTTTAATGGAGAGATTTTTTCTACATATTTCTAATCATAATAGTTTTAACAACTCATCTCTAATAACTGATTTATTTTATCTTTGCCATGATGACAGTAAATAATATTTTACTAGATATTTTTCAAGACACTTCTATACAGCTTAAAGTGACATTAAAGGCTTAACTAGGTTAATTAGGATAACTAGGCAGGTTAGGGTATTTAGGTAAGTTATTGTATAACAATGGTTTGTTCTGTAGACTATCGAAAAAAAAAATTGCTGAAAGGGGATAATAATTTTGACCTTAAAATGGCTTTTAAAAAATTAAAAACTGCTTTTATTCTAGCCAAAATTAAACAAATAAGACTTTCTCCAGAAGAAAAAAACATTATCAGACATACTGTGAAAATTTATTTGATCTGTTAAACATCATTTGGGAAATATTTAAAAAAAAATAAAATCATAGGGGGGCTAATAATTCTGATTCAGCTGTACATTTTTTTATGCATAAAAAATGCATGCGCACTACTAAGCATAATAAACTTTTAATCTGATAAGAAAAAATTGCATAAACAAATTTACACACAAAAAATCCATTGTGCTGTAAAAGTAAAGTGATTTTGTTTTAACAGATCTTGTGACAAAAATGACATAAATAAAAAATGGCAGAAAGTGACAGGTATATTTAGGTGGACGAAAGAGGTCTGATCATTTTTAAATGTGATATATAAGAAAGAAGTGACAACCAATTCATCTGTCCTCAAAGTGGTTTGATATCATTACCTCCCAGAATTTCTGAGATGCAAGTAATTTATTATATAAAATAAAAGGCCCACAGTTTCTGTCATGGTTTCTACTGCAGAATATTTTATTTTTGATATTTGGTGCAAGTTTATCAGGAAGTGACGATTTTGGTTCTCTTTGACTCATCAAATGGAAACGGTGCTTTATTCACAAATGTTTTATACAATATTCCAGTTTTGAGCATAAGTTTAATTTTTGTCTAGAGCATAAGTTTAATTTTCGTAAGGAAACATATAGCCTGAGTGGTACAGTACAGTTCGGTTAAGTATGCTTTCATGGCTTTTTCCACTGTCAAAAGGTACCTAAAAGCGAACCATACCATACTACTTTTTGGCATGACAAAAGGGTGCCAAAAGGCAGAGCTAGACGCGCAGATGAACGCTTTTGTTTTACAGCGATACATCACTTGCTCGTGGACAAGCCAGGAGAATGAAAACAAAGGAAGCGCCATTTTTAAATACACAGCCAAGACATTACACCATAACAATATAAACATATAATAACAAGCCATGGTTGACCTGAGCTCAAACAAACCTTGTCGTCGTCTTGATGAACAAGAACAACAAAATCTGCCGAGTCCTGCTTTTGTTTTACGAGCCTGTCTAAAAATGTGAGTGGTTTCACATTCTCCAAAGAGCTCGCCGCGCATCTATATTTAAAATAACGAACTTCTTGAGCTGATGATAATAACATGCATGTGATTATTGAATTGCTTCTGACATCCGATCCTTTCAGAAACTGACAAACGAGAGAGTGAAGAGTGAAAAAACAAAGGAGAAGCCAGAAAAAACAAAGGAGCAAATGATTGTTTCAGCAACCTAAAACATGAACAAACTGCCATGTTTAACCATTATCATCACCTTTTGGACTATTATGAACTCGGAATGACGGAATTACTTTCTAACAGAGGCTACATGTGCTGGTGAAGATTAAAGATACAGATGAGAGGTTTGCACTGACTAGTCTTTTTTTCATGTTGTTTTTGAAGCCAAATAAGGACTAAATGTATGCTGTGTGTAGTTTTCCTGTAATTGGTAACATATCAGAGACTGTAAGGGGTTGTATGTGTTCATATATGTTGCATTTATTTATTTATTTCATATAATTGCAGACATTACAGTATTTCGCACTGTCATTGATCTGCAGTTATAATCAAAGTTTATTCATAGAAAGGTTAGCAATGAACATTTATGCACAAGTATTTATTTGAATAAAGCATCTTATTTGTGAGAATTGCTTCTCATATGATATGTGAACGACCCGTACAGCTTTACTTTGAGATTTCCTCGAGTGAGAATGACGTAGACTCAAACTTTCTGTCAAACACCCCGCACACCATTGGTACCCTTTTGGCAATGGAAACGCAAGCCTGATAAAGGTGACCCGTACCGACCTGTACCGTACCGTACTGTACCACTCAGTGGAAATGGGCCACTAGCTATTAAAAGAGAGATAAAGGGATGTAAACAAGATATATAAATATTTATCATTTAATGTTTCATTGAACAAATTTTATTCAACTGATTATTTAGCTTACAATCATTAAGGGCTATTTTTCTCAAAATTACATTAAACAATCTAAACAATCTGTTGCGGATTCTAATAAGTGGCAATAGCTTATGGCTGATTTATTTATTTGCCAAAATCTAATTTTATTCATGTTGTATGAAATGAATATTAATTTTTGGAAAATGAGTTCAAACAATGACTGGGGAGAGTACAAAACAACAAAATAAAATGAGCTCTTAATTTACTCGCCCTCAGGCCATTACTCTGTCCTCAGTAGAACAATAAAGAGGATTTGTATTTGAGTCTGTGCTCCTTGATGATTTATAAAGTACAATCAACGGGCACTTTTAGAATAATAAAACATGTACAGGCAAAACTAAATGAATACATGTGGATTCTGACGATACATTGAGGTTTCATCAAGCAAATCTCTCTAAAATGTCCTGGGTTTTGCATTTCATGAATCGCCAAGGGCTGTATGGTTTCATCTGGAAATCTTCTTTAATGTTCTGCTGAAGAAAAAAAAGTCACCTATATGGTATATCTTGTGATGGCCTGAGGATGATTAAATCTACAGCAAAATTTCATTTTTTGGATGAACTATTCCCTTAAGAGAAGGAGGAGAGCGAGAGAGACAAGAAACAATAGAGTGAGAATAGAAGAACGGTAAAGAAAAGCTGAGACTGTGGCAATCTTGTCAGAAGCATAAAATCCTCTTCATAGCCACACACATTCACACTCACACACACAGACACACACACACTGTGAAAAGTGCTTGCTTTTACATTAACTTTTCACTGCTGCGGCTGTAAAATCTGTAACTACGGGTGAATTGATTTCATGTAAGACCGCAGCAAAACGTCGATGAGAATTTCCTCTAAAAAAAAAAAAAAAAAAAAGCCGGTCTAAGACTTTGATTTAGCCAGATAGATGTGCGCACAGGTATGAGGCCATCCAAAAACTGCTTACTAAGATCAGTTTCAACACGCCAGCGAGCATTGACGAGCTTGCAGAACGACGGGGGCACGAGGAAGACGTCAAATGAACTTCAAGGTGGAAATAAATGGAGGGTAAGTAAATGGAAGGTGTATCTCGCTGCAGAATGATTAGTCAAATTAATTGCAATTCGTTTCAAAGAGCAAAAACACGATGTTATACTGTAACGAGATCTAATGAGATTGTAATTGCAGAGGCCAGCAATAACACCTTGTATTTGACAGCACTAAAAATAAAGCAGGCCATGTTTTCTTGCTTTAACCAGACATGAAACACTTCCCTTAAGCACAGGTCTGAGAACAGCCCTTGCGCTCTGCAGCTCTCATGGAGGCCATTACAAGACAGACAACAGACTGACCCCAGGTCAGCAAGAGAGGTGGGTTTCCTTGGCAGAACACCTGCTCGTCCCTGCACTGCTGACCTCAGAACAGCTGTAGCGGCGCGCTCGTCCTCTGCCTCTCTCCTTGGCCAGACCCAGCTGAGCATTTGGGGAATTTCCAAGACAAAATAACACAACAAGCCCCCTCAAGACAGACTCCTTTGTTCTTTTCTCCTTCAGCATATCATTAGGGGTCGCTTGCTCACTCACACATTGACTAACTTACTTATCCTTTTCCTTTCTTTATTATTCACTCACTCAATCATTCACTCATTCAGACATTTACATTTAGCAATTAACAGGCATTAACTCACCTACTCAGCCACTTTCTCATTCTTTCCTTACCTAATTTTCTCATTCTTCCCCTCACTCATTCACTCACTCATTTTCTCATACTTTCACTTAGTCACTTATTCATTCATGTACTGAGCTACTCACTCACTCGTTCTTTCACTTTGTCACTCACTCATGCATTCAATAACTTTTCCACTCATGCATTCATTTATTCACTCACTCACTCACTCACTCACTCAATCACTCACTCACTCACTCACTCACTCACTCACTCACTCACTCACTCACTCACTCACTCACTCACTCACTCACTCATCCTTTCAATTAGTAATTCCCTCACTAATTCATGTACTCAGCTACTCACTCATTCTCACTCACTTATTCTTTCACTTTATCACTCATGCATTCATTAACTTTCTCACTCATGCACTCACTCACACTCATGCACTCACTCATTTTCTCATTTAGTCACTCACTAATGTATTTATTTTCTCACTCATGCATTCATTTTACTCACACATTTACTAACTCACTTTCACATTATTTCACTTAGTCACTCATTTATGCATTCACTCATTCACTCACACACTCATTTTCACATTATTTCACTTAGTCACTCATTTATGCATTCACTCACTCACTTATTTTCACATTATTTCACTTAGTTATTCACCCACTAATTCATGTACTCAGCTACTCACTCATTCTCACTCACTCACTTATTCTATCACTTTGTCACTCACACATGCATTCATTTACATACTCACTCACTCACTCACTCACTCACTCACTCACATTCATTCATTCTCACTCACTCACTCACTCACTCACTCACTCACTCACTCACTCACTCACTTATTCACTCATTTTCTCATTCTTTCACTTAGTCACTTACACATTCATTCATGTAATCAGCTACTCATTCTCACTCACTCACTCACTCACTCACTCACTCACTCACTCACTCACTCACTCACTCACTCACTCACTCACTCACTTTGTCACCCACTCATGCATTATTTTACTTACTCTCTCATTTTTTGCATTTAGTCACTCACTCATGCATTCATTTACTCACATATTTACTCACTTTTACATTCCTTCACTTTTTCACTCATTTATGCATTCACTCACTCAGCCACTTACTTGCTCACTTACCCACTCATTTTCTCATTCTTTCACTTAGTCATTCACCTATTCATTCATGTACTCAGCTACTTACTCATTCTCACTCACTTATTTTTTCACTTTGTCACTCACTCATGCATTTATTAACTTTCCCACTCATGCATTCATTTACTCACTCACTCACTCACTCACTCACTCACTCACTCACTCACTCACTCACTCACTCACTCACTCACTCACTCATCCTTTCAATTAGTAATTCCCTCACTAATTCATGTACTCAGCTACTCACTCATTCTCACTCACTTATTCTTTCACTTTATCACTCATGCATTCATTAACTTTCTCACTCATGCACTCACTCACACTCATGCACTCACTCATTTTCTCATTTAGTCACTCACTAATGTATTTATTTTCTCACTCATGCATTCATTTTACTCACACATTTACTAACTCACTTTCACATTATTTATATATTTCACATTATTTATATATTCATATCATTTATGCATTCACTCATTCACTCACACACTCATTTTCACATTATTTCACTTAGTCACTCATTTATGCATTCACTCACTCACTTATTTTCACATTATTTCACTTAGTTATTCACCCACTAATTCATGTACTCAGCTACTCACTCATTCTCACTCACTCACTTATTCTATCACTTTGTCACTCACTCATGCATTCATTTACATACTCACTCACTCACTCACTCACTTATTCACTCATTTTCTCATTCTTTCACTTAGTCACTTACACATTCATTCATGTAATCAGCTACTCATTCTCACTCACTCACTCACTCACTCACTCACTCACTCACTCACTCACTCACTCACTCACTCTTTCACTTTGTCACCCACTCATGCATTATTTTACTTACTCTCTCATTTTTTGCATTTAGTCACTCACTCATGCATTCATTTACTCACATATTTACTCACTTTTACATTCCTTCACTTTTTCACTCATTTATGCATTCACTCACTCAGCCACTTACTTGCTCACTTACCCACTCATTTTCTCATTCTTTCACTTAGTCATTCACCTATTCATTCATGTACTCAGCTACTTACTCATTCTCACTCACTTATTTTTTCACTTTGTCACTCACTCATGCATTTATTAACTTTCCCACTCATGCATTCATTTACTCACTCACTCACTCACTCACTCACTCACTCACTCACTCACTCACTCACTCACTCACTCACTCACTCACTCACTCACTCACTCACTCACTCACTCACTCACTCACTCACTCACTCACTCACTCACTCACTCACCCTTTCAATTAGTAATTCCCTCACTAATTCATGTACTCAGCTACTCACTCATTCTCACTCACTTATTCTTTCACTTTATCACTCATGCATTCATTAACTTTCTCACTCATGCACTCACTCACACTCATGCACTCACTCATGTTCTCATTTAGTCACTCACTAATGTATTTATTTTCTCACTCATGCATTCATTTTACTCACACATTTACTAACTCACTTTCACATTATTTCACTTAGTCACTCATTTATGCATTCACTCATTCACTCACACACTCATTTTCACATTATTTCACTTAGTCACTCATTTATGCATTCACTCATTCACTCACACACTCATTTTCACATTATTTCACTTAGTCACTCATTTATGCATTCACTCACTCACTTATTTTCACATTATTTCACTTAGTTATTCACCCACTAATTCATGTACTCAGCTACTCACTCATTCTCACTCACTCACTTATTCTATCACTTTGTCACTCACACATGCATTCATTTACATACTCACTCACTCACTCACTCACTCACTCACTCACTCACTCACTCACATTCATTCATTCTCACTCACTCACTCACTCACTCACTCACTCACTCACTCACTCACTTATTCACTCATTTTCTCATTCTTTCACTTAGTCACTTACACATTCATTCATGTAATCAGCTACTCATTCTCACTCACTCACTCACTCACTCACTCACTCACTCACTCACTCACTCACTTTGTCACCCACTCATGCATTATTTTACTTACTCTCTCATTTTTTGCATTTAGTCACTCACTCATGCATTCATTTACTCACATATTTACTCACTTTTACATTCCTTCACTTTTTCACTCATTTATGCATTCACTCACTCAGCCACTTACTTGCTCACTTACCCACTCATTTTCTCATTCTTTCACTTAGTCATTCACCTATTCATTCATGTACTCAGCTACTTACTCATTCTCACTCACTTATTTTTTCACTTTGTCACTCACTCATGCATTTATTAACTTTCCCACTCATGCATTCATTTACTCACTCACTCACTCACTCACTCACTCACTCACTCACTCACTCACTCACTCACTCACTCACTCACTCACTCATCCTTTCAATTAGTAATTCCCTCACTAATTCATGTACTCAGCTACTCACTCATTCTCACTCACTTATTCTTTCACTTTATCACTCATGCATTCATTAACTTTCTCACTCATGCACTCACTCACACTCATGCACTCACTCATTTTCTCATTTAGTCACTCACTAATGTATTTATTTTCTCACTCATGCATTCATTTTACTCACACATTTACTAACTCACTTTCACATTATTTCACTTAGTCACTCATTTATGCATTCACTCATTCACTCACACACTCATTTTCACATTATTTCACTTAGTCACTCATTTATGCATTCACTCATTCACTCACACACTCATTTTCACATTATTTCACTTAGTCACTCATTTATGCATTCACTCACTCACTTATTTTCACATTATTTCACTTAGTTATTCACCCACTAATTCATGTACTCAGCTACTCACTCATTCTCACTCACTCACTTATTCTATCACTTTGTCACTCACACATGCATTCATTTACATACTCACTCACTCACTCACTCACTCACTTATTCACTCATTTTCTCATTCTTTCACTTAGTCACTTACACATTCATTCATGTAATCAGCTACTCATTCTCACTCACTCACTCACTCACTCACTCACTCACTCACTCACTCACTCTTTCACTTTGTCACCCAATCATGCATTATTTTACTTACTCTCTCATTTTTTTTGCATTTAGTCACTCACTAATGTATTTATTTTCTCACTCATGCATTCATTTTACTCACACATTTACTAACTCACTTTCACATTATTTATATATTTCACATTATTTATATATTCATATCATTTATGCATTCACTCATTCACTCACACACTCATTTTCACATTATTTCACTTAGTCACTCATTTATGCATTCACTCACTCACTTATTTTCACATTATTTCACTTAGTTATTCACCCACTAATTCATGTACTCAGCTACTCACTCATTCTCACTCACTCACTTATTCTATCACTTTGTCACTCACTCATGCATTCATTTACATACTCACTCACTCACTCACTCACTTATTCACTCATTTTCTCATTCTTTCACTTAGTCACTTACACATTCATTCATGTAATCAGCTACTCATTCTCACTCACTCACTCACTCACTCACTCACTCACTCACTCACTCACTCTTTCACTTTGTCACCCACTCATGCATTATTTTACTTACTCTCTCATTTTTTTGCATTTAGTCACTCACTCATGTATTCATTTACTCACATATTTACTCACTTTTACATTCCTTCACTTTTTCACTCATTTATGCATTCACTCACTCAGCCACTTACTTGCTCACTTACCCACTCATTTTCTCATTCTTTCACTTAGTCATTCACCTATTCATTCATGTACTCAGCTACTTACTCATTCTCACTCACTTATTTTTTCACTTTGTCACTCACTCATGCATTTATTAACTTTCCCACTCATGCATTCATTTACTCACTCACTCACTCACTCACTCACTCACTCACTCACTCACTCACTCACTCACTCACTCACTCACTCACTCACTCACCCTTTCAATTAGTAATTCCCTCACTAATTCATGTACTCAGCTACTCACTCATTCTCACTCACTTATTCTTTCACTTTATCACTCATGCATTCATTAACTTTCTCACTCATGCACTCACTCACACTCATGCACTCACTCATGTTCTCATTTAGTCACTCACTAATGTATTTATTTTCTCACTCATGCATTCATTTTACTCACACATTTACTAACTCACTTTCACATTATTTCACTTAGTCACTCATTTATGCATTCACTCATTCACTCACACACTCATTTTCACATTATTTCACTTAGTCACTCATTTATGCATTCACTCACTCACTTATTTTCACATTATTTCACTTAGTTATTCACCCACTAATTCATGTACTCAGCTACTCACTCATTCTCACTCACTCACTTATTCTATCACTTTGTCACTCACACATGCATTCATTTACATACTCACTCACTCACTCACTCACTCACTCACTCACTCACATTCATTCATTCTCACTCACTCACTCACTCACTCACTCACTCACTCACTCACTTATTCACTCATTTTCTCATTCTTTCACTTAGTCACTTACACATTCATTCATGTAATCAGCTACTCATTCTCACTCACTCACTCACTCACTCACTCACTCACTCACTCACTCACTCACTCACTCACTTTGTCACCCACTCATGCATTATTTTACTTACTCTCTCATTTTTTGCATTTAGTCACTCACTCATGCATTCATTTACTCACATATTTACTCACTTTTACATTCCTTCACTTTTTCACTCATTTATGCATTCACTCACTCAGCCACTTACTGCTCACTTACCCACTCATTTTCTCATTCTTTCACTTAGTCATTCACCTATTCATTCATGTACTCAGCTACTTACTCATTCTCACTCACTTATTTTTTCACTTTGTCACTCACTCATGCATTTATTAACTTTCCCACTCATGCATTCATTTACTCACTCACTCACTCACTCACTCACTCACTCACTCACTCACTCACTCACTCACTCACTCACTCACTCACTCACTCACTCACTCATCCTTTCAATTAGTAATTCCCTCACTAATTCATGTACTCAGCTACTCACTCATTCTCACTCACTTATTCTTTCACTTTATCACTCATGCATTCATTAACTTTCTCACTCATGCACTCACTCACACTCATGCACTCACTCATTTTCTCATTTAGTCACTCACTAATGTATTTATTTTCTCACTCATGCATTCATTTTACTCACACATTTACTAACTCACTTTCACATTATTTCACTTAGTCACTCATTTATGCATTCACTCATTCACTCACACACTCATTTTCACATTATTTCACTTAGTCACTCATTTATGCATTCACTCATTCACTCACACACTCATTTTCACATTATTTCACTTAGTCACTCATTTATGCATTCACTCACTCACTTATTTTCACATTATTTCACTTAGTTATTCACCCACTAATTCATGTACTCAGCTACTCACTCATTCTCACTCACTCACTTATTCTATCACTTTGTCACTCACACATGCATTCATTTACATACTCACTCACTCACTCACTCACTCACTCACTCACTCACTCACTTATTCACTCATTTTCTCATTCTTTCACTTAGTCACTTACACATTCATTCATGTAATCAGCTACTCATTCTCACTCACTCACTCACTCACTCACTCACTCACTCACTCACTCACTCACTCACTCACTCACTCACTCTTTCACTTTGTCACCCACTCATGCATTATTTTACTTACTCTCTCATTTTTTTTGCATTTAGTCACTCACTCATGCATTCATTTACTCACATATTTACTCACTTTTACATTCCTTCACTTTTTCACTCATTTATGCATTCTCTCACTCAGCCACTTACTTGCTCACTTACCCACTCATTTTCTCATTCTTTCACTTAGTCATTCACCTATTCATTCATGTACTCAGCTACTTACTCATTCTCACTCACTTATTTTTTCACTTTGTCACTCACTCATGCATTTATTAACTTTCCCACTCATGCATTCACTCACTCACTCACTCACTCACTCACTCACTCACTCACTCACTCACTCACTCACTCACTCACTCACGCTTTCACTTAGTCACTCACTCATTCATTCATGTACCCAGCTACTTACTCATTCTCACTCACTCACTCACTCACTCACTCACTCACTCACTCACTCACTCACTCACTCACTCACTCACTCACTCACTCACTCACTCACTCACTCATGCTTTCACTTAGTCACTCACTCATTTATTCATGTACCCAGCTACTTACTCATTCTCACTCACTCACTCACTCACTCACTCACTCACTCACTCACTCACTCACTCACTCACTCACTCACTCACTCTCATTTTTTACATCTAGTCACTCATGTATTCATTTAATCCCTCATTCACTCACTTTCTCACATTCTCATTTTTTCAATTAGCCACTCACTCATGCATTCATTTACTTACTCATTTTATAATGCTTTCACTTAGTCACTCACTCATTCATGTACTCAGCAACTCACTCATTCTCACTCACTCATTAATTCTTACACTTTGGCACTCACTCATGCATTCATTAACTTACTCATGCATTGATTTACTTACTCTCAATTTTTTAATTTAGTCACTCATTTATGCATTCACTTACTCAACCACTCACTCAGTCATTTATTCACTCACTCACTCACTCACTCACTCACTCACTCACTCACTCACTCACTCACTCACTCACTCACTCACTCACTCACTCACTCACTCACTCACTCACTCATTCTTTCAATTAGTCACTCACTCATGCATTTATTTACTTACTTTCCCATTCGTTCACTTAGTCACTTACTCATTCCTTCCTTCATGTACGCAGTAACTCACTCATTTACACTCACTCACTTACTCTTACACTTTGTCACTCATGCATTCATTTACTTACTTTCATTTTTACATTTAGTCACTCACTCATACATTCATTTAATCACTCATTCATTCACTCACTCACTTTCTTATTCTTTCACTTAGTCACTCATTTATGCATTCACTCACTCAGTCCCTCATTTATTCACTCGCTCACTCGCTCACTCACTCACTCGCTCACTCACTCACTCACTCACTCACTCACTCACTCACTCACTCACTCACTCACTCACTCACTCACTCACTCACTCACTCACTCACTCATTCTTTGAACTGACATGGTTTCAATTCCCTATAACCTTATATATGAAGCTGCTTTGACAATCTACATTGTAAAAGTCCTTTACAAATAAAGATGAATTGACTTGAATTGAATTTCACTTAGCCACTCACTCATTCATTCATGTACTCAGCTACTCACTCATTTTCACTCATTCTTATACTGTCACTCACTCATGCAATTATAAACTTACTAATGCATTTATTTACTTACTCCCTACATTTAGTCACTCACTTATGCATTTATTTACTCACTTATTCACTCACTTTCTCATTCACTTACTCATTTATTCACTCACTCACTCATTTATTACTCTCTCTGTCGTTCTTTCAAGTAGTCACTCACTCATGCATTCACTTTGTCATTCTTTCACTTAGTCACTTACTCGTGCATTCACTTACTCATGCATTGATTTACTCATCCCCTCACTCATGCATTCACTTACTCATGCATTGATTTACTTATTCACTCACTTATGTATTGATTTACTCACTCACTCACTCACTCACTCACTCACTCACTCACTCACTCACTCACTCACTCACTCACTCATGTACTTTCTCATTCATTCTCATTCATTTAGACTCACTCACTCATTCCCCCCAAAATAAATCCTTTATAATAAACAATGCAAAATCTCATCATAAATAAGAATATTTTTGATTTCGTGGTAGCCAAGTTATCTGACCTAAGAAAGAGAGAAAAGACTGCTGACTTAAATGAGGACCAATCAAGCTGATTTTAAACATGGAGGTCAAGGTCACAAGTGTGTGTGTCTGTGTGTGTGAGGAGATGAAGAGAGTGCAGGTGTGTACAAGAAGGAACCAGAAGGAAGTGTGCGTTCATGTTCGTGCAAGGCTAGGTGGTCTAAGGTCAGCTAGAATCATTCGGGATCAGCAGTTAGACTAATTATTTCATCAGCGTGGGTGTGTGGGGACCTCAGGCTCGGATCAAGGTGTGTGAGTGTCAGCGCCAGGGTGCTGAGGGCCAGGAGCAGAATCACCCTCTATTTGAAATGAGTAATAATCCTGCCAGAACTACAGGGCACAGCAAAACACACACTGTACACACACACACATATACTGACATGCACTCCCTTGAGTCTGCGGCTAGTCGACTTCAAGTACTTGGTTTATTATCTGTGTCCAGTCATGCTTACAGAAACCATTTCCAATGGTGTGCATGTGATGCAGCAGACAACGCATCAAAGATGCACACAATTGTGCAGCAGACAACACTATTAACACTATACATCAGCATGTATTGTACACAATAATACAACTTCATACTGGGGAACCTGAAACCATTATTGAAGATAATGTAAGAATCTTCAATACATCAAAGAAGACCTCAAGCATATCTATTTTTTTGTTAAAGTCACAATGTTGCCCTATTCCAATTCAATACAGGTGTTGGAAAAGCGTATCCTTGAAGTGGTTTGTGTGTGTGTGTGTGTCTGAAGAATTCCTTTACTGCTCTGACTCCTTCACAATTTAAATAAGCTCTTCTTCTGTTTTCAATGAATAAAACACCCTCACATGTACACACATATATGAGAACATTAAGCAGCATTGCTTTATTACATTGCAGTCCAGCGTTCTCCAGCCTCCGGGCCTAGACTGCAGCTCTGCACAAGAAATTTGGCCAGAGGAGAACTGGTTGTGCCTAACTGAGCCTGGTTTCTCTCTAGGTTCTCTCTAAGGGAACTTCACTTACATCAATTGGTGAAGTTTGTTCCTCGCCACTGTCACCACTGGCTTGCTTGGTTTGGGACTTGTGGAGCTACGCATCAACGGATTTGCTCTTCAGTGTTTGGACTTTCAGCAATGAAAATTAAACCACACTGAACTGAACTAAACTGAGAAAAGGAAATTGAAAACTGAAAAGAACCTAAGCTTCAAATGTGTCAAATCAAATGGGTTTTCAAATGAGCCTATATTTTGCATTATAAAAGGTCATATTTTGGTTTTGGGGGTGTCCAACAACAGGCTGATATGCATGCAAGGTCAAAAAACACTTTCATTGTCTTATAATATGAATTTATTTTTACCTAATTTTCCCAAAGACTCCCATATGATTTGTTTAGCGACTCATTTGTTCCCAAACCCCTTCTTTGCGTGAGGCTAATCTGCTGTGATTGGTCCGATGATCCAGTTTGTTGTGATTGGTTGACTGGGTTCAGTGCGAGACAGAGAGAAACGCCCACCACGGCTATGAAGTAACACACAGAGTATGTAGTTATCAATGCAGTTAAACACCAGCATATACTTATATTCTTAAACCTAACCCCATGTAAAAACACCAACACATCCAGTATTAAACCACACAGTTGCCATTGCAAAGACAAATGGCAGAGGATTGCGAGTTCAGAAATGCATTTAAATCAGTAAAAGAAGAAGCACGCGACGCATTTTCAACATGGTTTTGGGCGCAATATGTGAATATCCCCATACAGATTTAACCTGAGAAATACAGCACAAGCACTGATCTATGATAGATAAGTGATTACAAGCCGCACAAAGCTACAACACACAATTAAATACATAATTTGCAAACTACACAAAACCAGGCAACAGTTTTAATTACCCTTACATGTTATGATACGGAGGAAGAAGAAACTGGTCCATATGAACTGTAATAGTTACTGACAAAGTTCCATACACAATAGTCTCTGCTGCTTGTTCCTTTAATAACAAACGTCCAAAGAATCCCACGTTGCACCATAGGTTATTGTATCAAAAATCAGAAAAATGAAAGGAAAAAACACAGCACTAGGTTGGCTATATTGTGGTATTGTTGTGAAAATGCAGCCGAATCTCCATCTGTCAGTGATCATCATCTTCATGACATGATAAGTTCAGTGATCCCCCGTGCACCCCTAATGTCTGAAGGGAAATGCGCGTTCACATTTTACTGGAACCAGCACTTCATATTTGGTGATGTACCATATCACTGTTGACATGTTCAAGCAAAAGATCTGAACCCAAAACGATTCATTTATTCGACTCAGAGTCGATTGTTTCGTTAAAGAATCAATAGTTTTAAACACAGTCCACTTTCAGATGTAAACCCCAGCTGGATGTTTTATTTCACTTATTGCTGTGTTACACACTGCATGGAAGCTCATTTTCAAAAACCCATAATAGGGGCTCTTTAATATAAAGGAAATCTTTTCAAAGTTCTCAAACAAAAAAGACCAAATAACAAAATACCAAATGCGATTTAGGTGCGTTTCAAGTTAGAGTGGCTGATTGCAGTATTAGTGGCCTAGTTACCAATAGTAAACAAAGCAAGCATAATGGAGCCACCTGGGTGTAATGTTCGCCCCTTGTCAGAGTTAATTCTGCAAATGCATTTCTATCTCCCATTATTCGCATTAACCTTTGTCTCACAAGTCCAAGGCATCCTCAAGCAAGCACTAAAACCTTTTTTGCAAATTAAAGGATTTTTATAATTAATTTTTTTCAGAATTTGGCATTTCTATCACTCGTTTCTCAGGTGATACTTGATTCAAAATGTGCATTAACACAAGCCAATGGAAACACAGCTACATTCACCATATTTATTGGTTTAAACCTCGATTCCACATAACTTTTAAAACTTCATCATTAAAAAAAAACTGGTCAGTTCAACAAAATCTGCCCCAATTCTGTCAGGTCACCTCTATCAGTGCAAATATGCATGTGTGTGTGCTGTTTTATTCCCACCTTCTCTCTCTCTGTCTTTTTGTGTTCATGGCCCAGGAGGGCTTCCACTGAGTGTTGAGTTTAAAAAATGGGTCAGGTTATAGAGACAAAGCACTATTTTTATCGAAACGCAATTTCCAGTGGTCCCCTTCAGGTAGCACAGCACACAGCAATGACACAGAGTTTTCTAAACACCTTAACCTTTACATACAGCTCTCACCTGGTCACACTTCAGAAAGGAATCAACCATAATGGCAGGAGAGGAAGGTAAATAGGGAATCAAAACCCTGGATGATGACAGAACAGAGAGTTGAGAATGAAAAGCCAGAAACTGGGAGAGTGAATGATCAAGACAGATGATAAAAGAAATAATGAAACGGAGTGATGAGCGCAAGCCCGTGGGCTGCGCTCTGCATGTCTACTCTTGTCAATCCATTTCTCTTTATATTCCCCTCCTATGGATGATGGAGCCCTTAGTTCCTGCTGTGAGACACCCCGTCAGCCCGCACTCCTCCATTCCTCTCCATCTATCCCTCCATCCCTCATGAACCATTCAGATTCTTCATATTCCTCTCAAACGCCACCGATCTGGCAGATGAGAGAGATGACAGCCTGATTACAACAGTATATCATCATGCATCACCACGAAAGCACACTCAAGAGACAGCCGGCAGCAGAGGATCATGGGAAAGACCTCTGAGGGGCACCCTTAATGAGACAATTTCGACACATTTAATCAGGTGAGCTCGGTGGGATTTCATTAATAAGGGCTTGGGGCATTAATGTAATGAAAGCAATTGTTTTTATGTAAATTCGAGAGAGTTTTAAATGAGAGAGTTTTTAAATAATATGAGTTTTTGCAAGCAATCAGCTAGCAGGACCATACTGTACACTCTAGGTTGTCGTAACCCTCCGGGTTTCCTCCGGGTGCTCTGGTTTCCCCCACAAGTCCAAAGACATGCGCTATAGGTGAATTGGATAAGCTAAATTGTCCGTAGTGTATGTGTGTGAATTGGGATGTAAGGGGGTTTCCCCAGTGATGGGTTGCAGCTGGAAGGGCATCCGCTGTTTAAAACATATGCTGGATAAGTTGGCGGTTTATTCCGCTGTGGCGACCCCTGATTAATAAAGGGACTAAGCCAAAAGAAAATTAATTGTGTCGCCTCACAGCAAAAAAGTCGCTGGTTCGAGTTCTGGTTGGACAAGTTGGCATTTCTGTGTGGAGTTTACATGTTCTCCTCGTGTTCGCATGGGTTTCTTCCGGCGGCTCCGGTTTACCCCACAGTCCAAAGACATGCGCTATAGGTGAATTGGATGAAATAAATGGGCCTTAGTGTGATATGTGTGTGAATGTGAGAATGTATGGGTGTTTCTCAGTACTGGGTTGCGGCTGGAAGGGCATCCACTTTGTAAAACATATGCTGGAATAGCTGGCTGTTCATTCCGCTGTGGTGACCCCTGATAAGGGACTAAGCCAAAGGAAATGAGGAAATTGGGGGTCTGTGTCCCGAGCCCCAGTAAAAATCGCTAGTGCCCCAGTAAATGCTTTGAGATATGATTTACTTTATGTGCAAGTGTATTTATTGAGAGTGGTAATCCCGGAATAAAGATGTTATTCTCTATGTTCAACCAAACCAACGCTGGTGAAACGCATGGACACATGTGGTTGTTTACATGAATGCCGAAAAAAGGACTAGCTGCTCATGCGTCGCTCATGCGTTGTGAAACCGGCATAACAGTCTTTTATGCGGAGGCGTCGGCACGTTCGACAATACTAAAGTTTAAATAATATGATGGTGATCTTACTAAGCATGGCTCCTGATAGATTTTTTTTGTAGGAAGTAAAAAGGAGGGATGACGAGTCAGGGAGGTAAAACTTAATAAACCTAATTCTCTGCCATGTGTCAAGTCTGACAACAGATAATTCTATAAAACATCTTTTTTGTATTCTATAGGATTGTCTATAGAATTTCATTCAAATGAAATTATTAATCACGCAAAAGATTGCATGTCACTCCAGAGTTGTGTCTTTATGTTGTTTTCCACTTACATTTAGGATTAATTTCTGTTATTTATTTAGAATAATAGTTGTATAATAACAATAATACTGTTATTTATTTAAAAGAAATATTTTCGTATATATTTAAAATAATAATAATAATAATAATTATTATTATTATATACATATACATATTTATTTATTTATTTTGCCCCTGGTGCATAAGTATGCGATTTGGGTCGCACCTTATTTGTAGTAGTTACTAGTATTACTAGTATATTTTTAGATTCTTGTTAGATGTTTATTGGATTTTGACTGACAGCTCAAATTTAGGCTTGTTTTAGATGTCTATGTATAGATGTCTATTAGACGTCTTTTAAACATTAAATTGCTTGGTGGGTTCAGAGGAGTAAATATGCTTTCCATTGGGGTGATTGAAGTTTGGCTTTGTGCTAATGTCTTATATGTCCAGAGACATATTAGCATATAGCAAATCATATGAGTGACTCAGAGCAAACCACAAATGGTGATTTTTTTTTACATGCATGTGCATCTTCAGAAAATATAGTACCCTAAAACAATTCTATGGTACTTTTACAGAAACAAATTGGAGTGACCTGGGCAATAAAGATTGTACAAGAAGAACGAGAGTACTCCGGGAAAGCAAGATGATAAAATGACTGAGGTAGTAGAAGGTGAACAAGCATGAAGAAGAGAGAGAAGAGGCTGTAGGTGTGTGTGAGTGATTTAGTCCCCATGGAGGGCCTTGTTCGAGTGTGTCAGCCACTGGAAAACATGAATTATTGATAGGCTTTTGAGTTTAGGGCAGGTATGTGTGACAGAGGGAGGCCATGTGTTCAGGGCCATCTGATCCTACAACACATGCACAAAAAGGTGCGTTTGTGACAGAGCGTGAACGAATCCTGTTATGCAACACACACACACACACACACACACACACACACACACACACACACACACACACACACACACACACACACACACACACACACACACACACACACACACACACACACACACACACACACTTGCGTCTTCTATTCCAGGTCTGAGGACTCTAAGGTTACAATCACTTTCTCACTAAGTGTCTACAAGACTCAGCCTAGCACATTCATTAACCCACTGTCTGATGTGTCATAGCGAAAAGTGATATCTGTCAAACCAAATGCAGTAAAAAGCTTCAAAACTTACTTTCAAAGTATCAGTTTGCATACTGTTAACTTAACTTGCAAACCTGGAATGCATTTTCCAACTACACTGTTAGCCACATGTAGCAGGCACTGTTAGACACTGTTAGCCAACTGTAGTTCTTTGTTAACAACATAGTTCAATAGTTAGCTGTCGGAAACCATACAATAGTTCAAACAAACATACACAAACTGCATTGCAAAATTAAGGTGCTCTCCAGTTGTGGGACCTTTTAAGATTACACATGGACTTAAATTAGCATTGCCAAACAACACTACCCGCAAAGTAATCTCTTCATAGGGACATTAATTTGTAATAATATGGACATACCTGTCAACCTGCCCGTTTTTCGGGGGATTCTCCTGTATTTTACAATTTTATCCTACTATCATTCCGAAAAGGTATTTTCCTGTATTTCTTCTGTATTTTAACTCCTTTTATGAAGGGTGGCAATAAACACCAAAGAGCTGATCCTCCCTATACGCAACTCATACCGCCGAACCACCAGGGGACGCCCCTTGGTCTTAAATGTGAGTCTGTTTTGTGCTTTCATTTTATATAGGCATGAAAACACTTTGAAATAAATATAAAAACAGCGCGCTTCCCTTCCTTTTCATTACAGGTGCCTTTGCCCGTCCTAAGCAATCCTCAAAACAGTCAGTTCATGTGGCGGTGCGTGACTATCAGATGGCTCCATAGTGATACATAGACGCTGTTTCCCATACAGTTTCTGTACAAGTGATTTGAAGTGGACACTCTGGGATTTGAGTGCGTGTAATAATAATAATAATAATAATAATAATAATAATAATAATAATAATAATAATAATAATAATAATAATAATAATAATAGTAATAATAATAATAATAATAATATCTAAACATGTCAATCTTTGTGGGGTTTCTTTTAAACACAACACATTTTGTATTAATTGAGAATAAAACGTTAGAAAAGCAATCAGATGCTTTCATTATAGATCTGTGCATTTTTTAAGTGACACCTCTGTTATTTAATGTGATCAAACGAAAAATCTAAATGAGAGATTCATTCGCTGCTCTTTAATCAGAATGTTTAAATTATACAGTGAAGAAAAGGTTAATGAGATTTGATACCTTGATTCAATTCTTTATAATATCTATTAATTTGAATAGGCTAAACTGTTTGCCAATTTATTTGATGCTTTTTCTAATGTATACTATTATTCTATCCTTTGTAAATAATATTAATAATAATTATAAAACATATTACTGAGCATTTCAACTGCTTATTTACAATGAAACAGCTCCTGATGAACATATTCAGTTCTTTTGGGTGTTTTATTGGGTGGGGAGGGGGTGTAGGGGGAGGGATATCCCTTTATTTTTACATCCTAATGTTGACAGGTATTAATATGAAGTTGTTGAACAGTTGTTTATACTTTTGTTGAAATCTTTTGTTTGCATTAATTTACCCAAAACTGTAAATTATCATGTTGTTCCAATCCCATGATCCCATTTTAACACAAATTACAATGTTTTAGATGAAATCCAAGAGCTTTCTAACCCTCTATAGGCAGACATGGTCCTGAAATGTTCAAAGTCCAAGAACACTGTTGTGTGGCAAAAAAATAAGAAAACAACAATTTCTATTTTTTTTTTTTGTCAGATCAGGATTCACGTTTACTACGAGCAATATGATATATTGCCATCAGAGTCAGCAGCGCAATACGCAAGGATCGTATTGCCCATAGTATCAATGTCTTACTCAGTTCATTGTTTGAATTCATCAACTTGATAAACATAACCTTTAGTTGAAAAGTAGAATTATTCTGCAAAATATATTTGTATAACAAAAAAACAACAAAATACAATTAATCTGCTTCTGTGTATTGCTTTGTTTAATTTATCTAAATTTATATGGTTGAATTTGAATTTATGTACAGCATTTAAGTCAAGTACATTATAAGTAACTGAAATTAGGTTAAATAAAAAAAGGTCAAGATAAAAATTACTTACTTTACATTTTCAGTGGAAAAATAATTTAATTACAGCAACTTTGTAACTAATTACACCTAACACTGCTCATAACACAATATTACCTAAAAAGTAATCCCTCACTTTACTTTTTCAGTGGGTAAATAGTTTAATTACAGTAACTAGTTACTTTGTAACTAATCAGACCCTCTAGTTTTTCGCGATTCCGTGATCGCTGAATCCAATGCAAAACAAAAAAATCAACAAAAAGTCGCAAAATGTTGCGATCCTGTAAAATTCTTAATTTAAGGCAAAATAATCACAAAAAATATAAATAATCTCATGAAACATCAAGTTCCAAACCATACAATCAAATTAGATTATTTCAGTTTGCAATTAATTGTTTTACATGACTTATAGACGTTGCATCCGCAGCGCACAGGATGTATTTGAGTGTCTTGGAAAAAAAAAAGACGTCTCACCTGCACCCTCACAATCATTACATTACATTACAGGGAATGAGGGGCGGGGGGTAGTTTTCAGGTTGTGCAGTTAGCAGATGCAGATGAAGCGCGAGTGATTTACATGTGAAGCGCGAATATATAATATAATATATAGCGCGAATTGGGCGTTTTTGCCCATATATATATATATATATATATATATATATATATATATATATATATATATATATATATATAATATATATATTGTATATATATATAATTTTTTACATTTATATAAATATATATTTTTTTATCCAAAAATTGTCCGCAATTTTCTGGGAATTACCGCCACGTTTTGGCAAAAAAAACATGAAAACTAGGGGGTCTGACTAATTACACCCAACACTGATCATAACACGGGTTGAAGCAGCTCTCATAATCTATTATACAGCACCACACGAGCGTGTATTTTATTAGGTTCCGGCTATTTCATTCAGGTTGACCAATGAAGTGATTAAGTAGATTTCAAAACGGAAACAAAATCTTTGTTTACTAGGTTGGTTCGATTGCAACTTTAAGACCTTTGAAACATGGATTTAAGACTAATTAAGGTCTTAATTTTTAAACTATGGAATTCAAGACTTCTTTAAAGATCCATGAACACCCTGCTAATGCAATGCAATTGACACCATAGATTACATAAAAAACCAACATGGCAGATGCAGTATGGATATCATCATTCACATTCATGCTGTAGAGAACATTCATTCATTCATTTTCGTTCAGCTTAGTCGGTTATTAACCAGGGGTCGCCACAGCGGAATGAACGGCCAACTATTCCAGCATATGTTTTACACAGCAGGTGCCCTTCCAGCCACAACCCAGTACTGGGAAACACCCATACACACTCGTGTTCACATACGCTCACATTACGCTATACAGTACAGCCAATTTAGTTTATTCAATTCACCTACGCTCAAAATTTTTTTTTTTCACTCGTTCAAACTACTTATTATTTAAAATAAGCTGAAACAACACAATTCTTGAGATTTCATTGGGACAACTTAATTTTTTTATGTTCAATCCAAATAAATTTGTTAAAAGTGTTAAGTTAACTTAATCAATTTGTGTTGGGACACCATGAATTGTGTGGATTTTTTACAGTGTATAACACATGTCTTTGGACTGTGGGGAAAACCGGACCACCCAGAGGAAACCCACGCCAACATGGGGAGAACATGCACTTCACACAACTCCACACAGAAAAGCCAACTGGCCCAGCCGAGACTCAAATCAGTGACCTTCTTGCTGTAAGACAACAGTGTTACCCACTGAGCCACCATACTAACTCCTATAGAGAACATTCATTCATTTTCTTTTTGGCTTAGTCCCTTTATTAATCCGGGGTCGCCAAAGCGGAATAAATCGCCAACTTATCCAGCACATGTTTTACGCAGCGTATGCCCTTCCTGCCGCAACCCATCTATGGGAAACATCCATACACACTCATTCACACTCATACACTATGGACAATTTAGCTTACCCAATTCCCCTGTACCGCATGTCTTTGGACTGTGGGGGAAACCGAAGCACCCAGAGGAAACCCACGCAAACGAAGGGAGAACATGCAAACTCCACACAGAAACGGCAATTGACCCAGCCGAGGTTCGAACCAGCGACCTTCTTGCTGTGAGGCGACAGCACTACCTACTGCGCCACTGCGTCGCCCTATAGAGAACATACTTTTCTTTAAATGTTCCAAAGTTTGTTTCTCAACTAAGCTAGTGCATACTCAGACAATATGAAATTTTAGATGCCCTTTACATCAGTTCATGGAAAATAACTTGTTTATCTTTGTATACTCTGGGTTGTGTCTCACAAAACATTTTAAAAGTCAACAGTATGTTTTGGTTCTAGTTTTTTAGAATATTTTGGAGCTCAGCAGCAAGTTGTCTCCAGTTTTTTGTGGTGTGTGTGTGTTTGCGCTGCTTTTTGTTGCATGCTTCACTGGCTTCCCGCTAGTCACTTTGTTCTAAAATATCATGCTAAAAAAAGATGAAACTTTGGAGTGAAAGTTAGGACACAGGTAGAGAGGTTTGAGTTTGAGACTGAGGCAGAGATAAGAGAAAAGAAAAAGAGGTCGCTCTGCATGAGGTTTTCTAGAATAGGGATTTTCTATCTTTTTTCAGGGATGGTCATTTCCCTCTGTGGAAAATGGGTCGACTTTCTTCCCATGAGGAGACTCGTTCTCTACAGATGCTCTCCTTGCACTAGCAGATAAAAACAGACAGAAAGGCCATTTGTTTCCTCTATCAGAGAAAAGGAGAAAAAAAATAAATAAATTAAAGTCACATATGGAGTTCATGGCTGAGTTTTAATATATAACTAATATAATGCCATCTGATTTATGAAGGTTTTTAAATTGCAAAAACAAAAGTCATTTTAAAATGTAAATTTTGCATCTGAAGCTAGAATTAAAAAAAAATGAGTACTGTGAACTTACTCCATTTAAGTTGAAGTAATGAGGTATTTAATTAACTCATTACCTTCAACACTGAGCTCAAAACTCTTTTCAAATGAGTAGAATTAACTTTCAGTAAATATTGAGTTAAACTACACTCATTTCATTTGATGAAGTTGACTGTTTTACAGTGTAGAAATATGATCTGGATACTTGTGATGCACATAAGAATATGTCAATGAGAAAGACTGGATTATGCAAAACAAATGAAGAGAAATAAAGCACAAACCTTTATTGTAGGATAATCAACAAAAACGTTTGAATTTTTGGATTTATGCAATGCAGGTAACATTTTTAAAGGTTCTCTGAAGTGCTTTGAAAGGGCGGGACATAGAGTAGCTCCTCCCCCTTTAAGCAGCCAATAGCATTTAATTTTTATCATAACTCAAGCACATATAGCAATAGCTTCTTCCTTAAAAAAAAAATAATTATATATATACTAAGTTAACTTAATTGATTTGTTTTGGGACAACTTGAATGAATTGTGTAGAACCCTGCATTTTTTACAGTGCACTGTAAAAACTGCTGGGTTCGGCACAATTCCTTTATGTTATCTCAACATAATCATTTTTACAAATTTAAGTGGATTGAACATAAAACAATTACGTTGTCCCCCCCCAAAAAACTTACGAATTATGTTGTTTCAACTCATTTTAAATAAGTTGCTTGAAGAAGCAGCAAAAATAATTTTTTCAATGTGTTGAAGGGGGGCAGGACATGTCAGATACTAGAGAGAGTTTGATTGGTCAAAGGATTTGATAAGAATAATAAATTATAAATGATAAATTATGAATTATAAATACCTATCGGTGGAATTGATAAGCTTTGGATATCTTTTTAATGTGAATTTTGTCACTGTTTCAGAGCACATTTGGAGCTCAAAGATATTTTTGCTGCTTTTTCATACTACTTATTTACTGTATATTGAGCTGAATCAACACAACTTTTGAGATTTTTTGGGGATAACTTAATTGTTTTATGTTCAATCAACTTAAATTTGTAAAAACAATGAAGTTCACTTAATCGATCTGTGTTGGGACTAGGCATGGGCAGGTATAAGATTCTGACAGTACAATAACAACAAATCACGGTTTCTCTGTATTGTGATTACTGCTCTAAAATATATTCTTTTTAAATGTCTGAGTAAAAAAAACAAAAGCTTTCCCCCCTTTGAACACACTGTATTTTATTTTAAGAAACATTTAAAATATTTTGGAGCAGTAAACATGTCAGGCTAAATAATTCAAATGAATCAATGACTTCTGCTGTCTTCATTTGTTTAAAAACAGACAGATATAAAAACGGCATCTTTGGATATCTTTTCTGATGGAAATAATGTTGTCCTAGGAAACAAAATGTAAAAATGCAAAAATGTAAATGAAAAAATCCTACACATACCTTAGGAACGGTATAGCACAACATTTTGGTGGTTTTAAAACCTTGACTTTTCCAAACTGCGGTATACCTTGAAAGCGGTTATTGTCCTATATGCCTAGTTGGGACATGAAAGACTTGTGTGGACCCCAACTTTGTGTGGACCCAACCCCAAAAAACTTTATTCTGATTTCACAAGGACTTCAAGTGCATTTAATGTTTTCTAGGCCTCTTTACATTTTTCAGACTCATCACTTCACTTTCTGAGAATTGCAACCTTTTTTAAGAGATTTTTCTTCTTCTCCAAATAAGATAGGGTGGATAGAGATAGCAGAGAGAAGAACAATTTCTCTACATGACAAAGCAATGCATCTCTTGCAGAAGCATGTCTTACTCACAGCAGTTTAACTGGTAGAGAGAAATAGGCCAGACTAATGGAGTGTGTCTCAGAAAACTTAGGCCAGCAGTATTCACACACACACGCATGCACGCACGCACGCACACACACACACACACACACAAACACACACACACTGTCTGAGGACACTTGTATGGCGTAGCCTGATTAGTAGCATCTTGTGCACAATCAAACTACATAAAACAATGTGTAAATAATACAAAGAAGTTCCTGCCTCTAAGGCATCGTGACAAATATGTAAATCTTACGATGTATGAATGTAAATATATAAGATACTAATATTCATTACTGTTTAAAGGCACTAATTAAAATCAAATAATTCTTTAAAGATAATACATTTATATTTTCATACAACAAAATTATTTTCATATATTTTGGACACAATCTCCTTTCAACTTGATTTGTTTCATAAATCAGTGCTGTTGGTTACTCTTTCTGTTAGCTTATGGGTTTTACAAAAATGTACCTCATTGTACCTCACCAAAGAGCTTGTTAATAATTCTAAGTGTGCACTGTCTCTGTTTGTATGCAATGCAATGGTTTATAAAAGAAGTAGTGATCTGATTATTACAGCATTTTCTGTACTCAAGGAACACTATGTCTGTAAATGCTAATGTTTTATAAATGTTTTATAAGTGTTAGTCTAGCATTTGCCATCTACTGTAGTCAAAGGCAGTTCAGTCTTATATAGTTTAGCTTTTGCATAGCACTTCACAGTTAATAAAATGAGATTTGCCCAAATGTGTTCAAGGACAAGTGAAACTGAGCACCCACATAGGTACAATAAACTTTATTACTTGTAAATTGATGAAAAAGTAATGTGATGCACTTACTAATGACAGACAGGACACACATGTGGCATACGCTGGTCATAAAGCATGTTTCCTGTTCATTTTTTAAAATAAAATGTTTACTAAAATTCTCGTGTAGATTCTGTTTTGTACAAAGCCCTTAAGGAGACAATTGAAAGGGGAAAAAGACCTGTCAAGTTTCTGTTTGTGTCAAGCCAAAATTACCACTGGTTTTCAGCAAAACTATTATGTTACCCCTAAAAACATTCTTTTGCAACAGTGTTGTGTTTCTCTGAAAAACGTTGCACTTGCTCACAAAGCTACTTAAATTTAGTTCTACCACATTGTATTTCTATCACAAAAGTTTCATAAGCAATGCAAAGTTTTGTGGGAGAAAGAAAAAGGGTTGCAGTGAATGCAGTTTCTCAGCGATGCAGATTCTTGGGCATAAGCAAACATTTTGCAAACCATTGAAAAATGTGTCTGAGGAACGCAATGTTTTTTGGGGAAATGCAAAAGTTTTTTTTCCTAAGCAAAAACCTTGCAAGCTAATGCAAAGTTTCTCAGGGGACAAAACATTTTGCAATCAAAAACAAAGTTTCAGAGGGGAACACAAATTTCAGGTTTCTAAGGGGAATGTAAAAGTTTTGAGAGCAAATTACATTTTCACAGAAGGGTTAAAATTAAAAAAAAAAAAAAAACTTTAGGCGGTATGGTGGCTCAGTGGTTAGCACTGTTGCCTCACAGCATGAAGGTCGCAGGTTTAAGTCCTGGCTGGGCCAGTTGGCATTTCTGTGTGGAGTTTGCATGTTCTCCCTGTGTTGGCATGGATTTTGTCCAAGTGCTCCGATTTCCCCCACAGTCCAAAGACATGCAGGCTGTAGTGTATGTGTGTGTGTTATATCTGTCAACCCTCCCATTTTTCCCGGAATTATCCCGTATTTTACAATTATCCCGCTATCATCCCGTAAATTTTCAATCAAAGGGTGGCAATAATCATTGAAGAGCTGATCTTCTGTACACGCAACCCATACAGCCGAATCACTAGGGGACGCCCCTTGCTCCTAAATGTGAATCTGTTCTGTGCTTTCATTTTATTTAGACATGAAAACACTTTGAAATAATTAAAAAAACAGCAGGATTCCCTTCCTTTCCATTACAGGCGCTGTCGCCTCTCCTATGCAATTCTTAAAACAGTCAGTTCATGCAGTGGCGCATGACAATCAGACGCGCTTCATACTGAAAAACAGACGCTGTGTTCCAAACGGATTCTGTACACGTGATTTGAAGTGGAATGAAAATGAAAACTCTGGGTTTTGGAAGCGTTTGAACAGACATATACACATAATAATAAAAATAATATCTAAACATGTCGATCTTGGTGGGTTTTCTTTTACACAACAAATTTTGTCTTAAATGAGAATGAAAAGTTAGGAAAGAAATTAAATGCTTTCATTATAGATGTGTGCATTTTCCCTAATTATTCCTTATTTTCACATCCCAATGTTGATAGGTTTAGTGTTTGTGAGTGGGAGAGTGTATGGGTGTTTCCCAGTATTGGGTTGCAGCTGGAAGGACATCCGCTGCGTAAAACACATGCCGGAATAAATCCCCTGATAAATAAGGGACTAAGCCAAAGGAAAATGAATGAATGAAAAAAAACTTTGCGAGACAAAAGTTTTGTTTAAAAAAGGAACACAAGTTTTTGCAAGAGAAATAAAAATCAGGGGGATATAAATTTTTGAGAGTTTTGAGAGTGAATATAATCATTTCTGGAACACAAAATAGTTTATAGGCACTGTCATGATTATAATAAGTTTTCTATTAGGGCTGGCCAAATAATTGGAGTCAATTTGTCAGTAAAGCTTGTTCTAGTAAACCTCAAACATGTGGTTTCAGACAAAGTAGCATTTACTACACAGAGTCATAGCACACTGACTATGCAAAATATTCAAAACCTAAATCGATTTATGAGACGATAATAACATCTAGACAATTGTTCTGCAGTAACGACAGCTGTTTTCATAGCTTCTATGGCTCTATTTAGTAATTGCTACATGTTAAATAAACACCACATACACTCTCAGAAATAAAGGTACAAGGGCTGTCACTGGGGCAGTACCTTTTCAAAAGTTACATATTTGTACCTAAGGAGTCTTTAGTGATACCTCAAAGGTACATATCAGTACCCAAATGCATCTAAAATGTACCTTTGAGGTACCAATATGGACTCTTCAGGTACAAATATGTACCTTTTGAAAAGGTACTGCCCCGGTGGCAGCCCTTTTACCTTTATTTCTGAGAGATTATAATAACATGATGTTACTCCAAACTAACATCATAACTTCAGTCGAGTGTTTGAAATAAATCCTTCTGTGAGATGATCCTCATCTCGTAGACGTGTGATTATAAGTCATGCTGAATCAATGAAAGCAGTTAGATCTTCTGTTTATAATGCAATGCTATGGTGATTTCCTGTGTTTCTTCTTTGTGATATATTTGCAGTTTTCGTGAGAGTGTCCCCTGGCCTTCGGAGGAGATTTACTACTGATCACAGAACCATGCTTCCCTGATAAGATGTGAATGACAATCGCAGCCGACTCACATTTCAATTTTAATTTTGAATAATCGCCTTGCCCTATTTTTTCATCAACTTGTCCTCTTAGTGGCTCCTGTATTACTTTATAAAAGTATCAATAAATGTGCATTTTCACTCCTGGTTCTCAGACATTTAGATAAGTCTGTCGCTGATACAGGTCAGGAAAGATTTGTAACCTGTTAAAAATAATGAACATGATATGCGCTGTAGACGTACTGATGTGTAGAGGTAGCCCTCGCTGTTCATGCCTATGTAGAGTCCAGTCTTGGTGCTCTGGATGGCGACTATCCTCAAGCCCACAGGAATCAAGTTGAACAGCACTGCGAAATCCAAGAGACAAAAATGTTAAACATCAGCATGGACATTCAGAAACTTGCTGTATAGGAAATTAATGATGAATGACTCTCAATATTTCTTCTTTCAGCACCTTATGAAGAATGAGGATTTCTTTTTAGTACACCCCAATACCCTGCTCCCCCCCCCCCCCCCCCCCCCCCCCAAAAAAAAAAAAAAAAAAAAAAAAAAACATTTGACAATTTCAGCAGAAACCTCCTGAAAATACTGACCCTAGTAAAATGAGCTTTCAGAATCAGTGAGACACATTAAAGAGAAATGGAGAAGTCTCTTTACACCTTAGCCAGGGTTTCCAGAAGTGGGATGTTAGCTTGAGGCATGTGCGTTTTGTGTGACACCGGGGTGGCTCATTCAAAAGACTTTAGCGCTGCGGATGAGAGTGTGTCTATTTTGGTGTGGCTTGTTGACCAACGGGACCGTTGGTGAGAAACGTCTTGAGCGACATGTTGACTTTAGCGATATTGACAAATGGCCCGGGGCAAAGTGTCTCTATGGGAGCGGTGCAGATTTGAGAAGCCCCTTCCTCATGTCGTGACAACTTCAGACAGGACAATGCAGACCTCATCTGAACCCGAAACCCTGCAGCGTTTAAGACGAGCATTATAGAATAAAAATCACTGGAAATGTGATTAATGACTGTATATGGAGTTAAAGTGCAAGCACAGCTGACATTGTTAAAACACAGAAAATTGGGAAACATGCTAGTGAGTGTTGCAATAGACCCTTGTTCTAAAGTGTTACCAGTAATTTTTTTCAATTTTAGCTTTAATGTGCTTTCGGTTTGTGAAACATTAGCCCCTTTCACACAGTGATATCAGTAAATATCCAGAACATTTATGGAACGACTCTACCGGTAAATTCAAAACTGCACTGTTCACACAGGCACGGACAGTACGGAATTTTTCCGGAAAAGACCATTCACACATCCATTCCAAAATACCGGTAAATTCTGACATCATTAACCAGAAATGAGTTCTAAACGGCTGCGCTTGTATTTGTAAACATTTGACTACATTACAAGCTCTTTGGATGGATAAGTATTGTGAACAACTTCGATGAAAACATATAGAGAAACACTTTCACATGTTGAGATGTACATAATACAGGCCCGCAGCCAGGGGGGGTTCTGGTGATTTGAAACAACCACCTCTTACTGACAAAGGTCCAAAATTTGTCTCATACAAAAGCTCATTTGTCCTATTTTGACTCCTCATAAATTGTGAAAATAACCCATTGAAAAAGGCTTTAAGACCAAACAGAATCCTCTGTTGGCTGTCGCTTTGGTGTGACCTCAGCTAATCCATTTTGCCCAATGCAAACAAATATTTTCATGAATCCAACATCCAGCTGTGCAAGAAAACACACACTCTGACGTAAGTGAAGTGACTACAGTTTTTCATTCAAAACTTTAACAGATTCCTAATTTTTCTAATGAAATATGATGTAATTTGTATTTTAAAAATACATGTTTTTCCCCACATTTCTTTATTCTCAATGTTTAGCAAATATGTTTTTTAACATCAAAATGTGTGGTTATGATGACCATCCGACAAGCTAATCCAGCTAAAATAGTGCTTAAAATGTCATTAAAAAGCTGTAATTAAATCTCATAATTAAATAGAAAATGAAGCGAATAATGCCAAACAGTCAATTTTTTTGAGAAAAAGAACCACCCCTTTCACCAGGCTGACTACTGGCCTGTAATATGTGTGTGTGCTGGCACTCACTGGCTGCTTCACGTGCAAGCGCGACACATCTCGCAACTGAAGGAAGCGGAGCTTGAAGGTTAACAAACAACGGTTTATCATAAACATATTATCGATAATTATTTACACAGTTGGCATTAAGATGGAACTTAGAAACATTATCTGACTAACATATAGCAGCTAAACGTGTCTGGAAAAATATTCAAAGGCTTTTATTTTCGTAAACAGCGCAGATGTGAATGCGTCTGAATGTTCTGATTGGCTAAAGTAGACGTCTCACATCAGTGCATTCTAGACGTGAACGCGCTCTTTCTGGCAATCTTCCTTCTGCGTCCACACAGCGCAGCATTCCAGCAAATTACCGGTAATTTGACAACTTCTCTTTCCAGAAAACTGCCCGAATGAATTTACCGGTATTTTCAAAAAGGGTCTGTTCACACATACAGACCTTTCCGGCAAAATGTCAACGTGTGCAAGTAGAGTCAGTTTATGTTACAGGTATAGGCATGGGCCGGTATAAGAATCTGGTGGTATGATAACCCTAGATAAATATATCACGGTTTCACGGTATTGTGATTACTGCTTATAAATATATACTTTTTAAATGTCGGGGTAAAAAACAAAAAACACAATATTTTTTATTTTGTGAAAGATTTTAAATATTTTGGAGCAGTAAACATGTCAGGCTGAATAATGAATCTTTGACTGCTGTCTTTATTAGTTTCAAAAACACAGCTTTCTTTACAATTTAAAACACCATCATTGGAGATATTTTCTGCTAAAGATACTGTTGTCATAAAAAAACAAAAAAAAATGTAAATAAATTTTTTTACATATATCATAGGAACAGTATAGCAGAAAATGTTGGTGGTTTTAAAACCTTGACTTTTCCAAACCACAATATACCTTGAAAATGGTTATCGTTCCATGCCTAGTCACAGGAACTATATAGTGGGTGGCAACAAAGCATATAAAAACAAAATAAATATAAAAATGTAAAAAGCTTCTCAAGCTAAACCATATAGTCAAGCTATTATTTTAATGAGCAACACTGCTAGCAAAAAAAATCTGTCTGAAAGAGCAAAGTCTTTTAAAAATAACTAAAGTAAGCATAATTATATGTGTTTATAGACCCCCAAATTTTATAGACCCCCAAGTCATAGTTGGGTAATATTAGAGAGCAGTGAATTGAAGAGTGCCACAAATAACTCTTGTTGAACTCCAATTTGCACAAATAACAAAATAAAAAGAGAAAGAATAATAATATATACAATACCTGACAAAAGTCATGTCGCCTATCCAAGTTTTAGGGACAACAAATAATAACTTGACTTGAAGTGGCTTATATGAAAGGCAAAAGCCTCTAGATTCTTATTTATGCTTATTTTACCAAAATAAAATATGATCATGCCTTGATTTTTAATTATTTAATTAGGACAGTAAGGTCTGACTTTGCTTAGACAAAAGTCTTGTCACTTAACAGAAATAATGTACAGTATAGAATATAAAGTCATGATGCAGTGGAAAAAGAATTAATATTGTGTATGACTCCCATGAGCTTGGACGACTGCATCCATACATCTCTGCAATGACTCAAATAATTTATTAATAAAGTCATCTGGAATGGCAAAGAAAGCGTTCTTGCAGGACTCAAAGTTCATCAAGATTCTTTGGATTCATCTTCAATGCCTCCATCTTACCCCAGACATGCTCAATAATGTTCATGTCTGGTAACTGGGCTGGCCAATTCTGGAGCACTTTGACCGTCTTTGCTTTCAGGAACTTTGATGTGGAGGCTGAAGTATGAGAAGGAGCGCTATCCTGCTGAAGAATTTGCCCTCTCCTGTTGTTTGTAATGTAATGGCAGTTCAAATGTCTTGATACCTCAGACTGTTGATGTTGCCATCCACTCTGCAGATCTCTTGCACGCCCCATGCTGAATGTAACCCCAAACTATGATTTTTCCTTCACCAAACTGACTGATTTCAGTGAGAATCTTGGGTCCATGTGGGTTTCAGTAGGTCTTCTGCAGTATTTGTGATGATTGGGATGCAGTTCAACAGATGATTCATCAGAAAAATCTAACTTCTGCCACTTTTCCAAATTATCAACTAAAAGTCAAGTTATTATTTGTTGCTCTTACAACTGGGATTAACGACAAGACTTTTGTCAGGTAGTGTATACAGTATATATATATATATATATAGTAGTTTTCCAACATTACTAGCCACTCGCCATTTTCACTAGCCACAATTTTGTGGTTGGGAAAAAATATTTTATATATAAATATGACTGAGATGATAAAATTACTTGATTTAGATTGTGTAATGTCCAAATGCCTCCTCATTTATCTCACTTTTTGTCTGTGTTGTGTATGAGCTTATGAGTCATGGTTTCAGTGTCGTATTACAATTAGTTATTATTTCACATGACTTTTCAGAGATCAAAATTAAGGATTTACCAAATTTATGTCTAACCACACTAAAAATAAATAAATAATTATTTCTTAGCCACAAAATGTAAATAATGTGGCAAAACAAGCAAAATATAGCTGTATACTAATACTTTTTATTTAACAAAACATTTCTTAAAAAAAAAAAAGACAGTTGACACTTAAAAAATAATTATTGTCATGCATCTAAAATATGCACAGTAATCCATCGTGGCTAAATGTCCCAGATCACCAGTTAACTACACATAAATGGGAAGTTAATATCCCATTAAAGCAGTGTTATTGTAAAAAATATAATTAAACCATATTAACAAAAACAACTGTAAGGAAAACAAAGTAGGTGACAAACATACCGTGTGATAATGAAAGGATAATCGCACGCATATAATTAACGTTAGGCCAATTTGTAATCTGTTCAAAGAAAAGTGAAAGCAACCGGTGCTGCTTACAAAAAGACTAATCTGGAGCTCTTGAAAGCAGCAAGACTGTGGGTGCATGAGCATAACTTTTTGTCTATTCTATTTGAAAGAGAACCGATCACACCAGTTGCATTTCTAGGCATGCTTCAAGCAAGGAAACGGGAACGCGCACGTGTTTTAAACAGTCGCGCATTGCATCAGCTGTTGGCGTGAGTGATTATCCTCTCATTCGGTATTCACCTGCTTTCAAAGTTATTTTTGTCAGTCGTGCTGCTTCACGATTCTAAGATCGCATTTGCACGAATATTGGGCCATCATTATTGTCAAAGCTTGCTTTTAAGAAAACCACAATTTAAAAGTAATTTTCAACCAGCCAAAGTGGCTAGTGGAGGTGTCTGTCTAACCCGCCAGAGCTGAAATCTACCTGCATTTGGCGGGTTGGTGGGTGTTAATGTACAGTAGAGCCCTGTATATATATATATAATAATAATAATAATCGCACGCATATAATTAACGTTTTATATATATAGTTTTAGACTGATAACAGCAGCCAGATGAGGGAACAATGTCAAATTTACTGACCAGCTCAGACGTTGCATTAAAAACCTCACTTAAGAGTTAAGTTGTTTTTTTTTGGTATTTTGATGCAAATACGATGAATTTCAATAATAATCAAAATATTAAAAACCTTTGAGGATTTAAAATACTGATGAAGACTGAAATGCATCATCACGTCTTGAGAAAATGGTCTATTGAGCAGAATTTTATAATGATTATGAGTAGAGCAAAATATACCATAGATGATAACAGGGACTAAAAACCACAAAATTACAATTTTGATTACACTGTCAATTATTATAATTTACACAGTATTTAACAGTAATATGAACTGTATTTTACTGTAGGACAGTTATGCAGTAATGTTACTGCATTTTAAAGTTGTATTTTAAAAATTACTGTATATTTTACAGTAAAGATATGCAATACTGTAAATACATGTACACCCTGTTAAATGGCGCTGTAAATGTAAATACAGTATTTTTGCTGTAATTGATTTACTATAGATTCTACTGGATATTGTTAATAGTGTATATTTAGCATTAAAACTAATGATGACAGCAGCACCAACTTAACAACTTTTTGAACTGGTTCAGAATCAATTAACGATTGTCCAATAATCATCAGACACCCTGAGCCCTTAAACAGCAATCGTTACCATCTCATCATAAAGTTATACATTCGCCTCAGTCCGTGTGTGTGTTTACATGTGACATCTTGTCGCCCTACAAACACTAACTGCCAATCTTTCTCTGTGGCCTCGGTGACTGTTGGAGACATAAAGAAACGGACGACAACCTAAGGTCTGCCTCTGTCAAACTCCATCTGTGCTCTGCATTATGGGATATGGGTCAGGGGATGAAACTAGCCTGTCGTTCATCCTCTCTCTCTATTATGGAGGATCTTTTCTTTTTTCAATATGCCTCAGCACATTGGGTTAGTACGCTGTCAACAGCTCTGACGTCTGGCTGTCTGTTCAAGACCTTCAGAGATTCTCCTTCATTGTTCCCCCTCACAGTAAGTTGAACAAGAGTCGTTGGATCTTGGAAGACATTAGTACAATTCTGTGATTGTTTAAGTGTTCTTAAGGGGGCAATGCTGCAGGTTTTATCTCTAGTTGACCATATCTTCCAGATGCCTAATAATAAAATGTCTGTCACCAGATGGACATTTACAGGCAGAGTTGGAGGTAATGCATTCTAAGTAACGTGAGTTATGTAATCAGTAATTAGTGACTTTTTTCAAGTATCTAATAAAGTTATGTATTACTTTTTACTTTCCCCATAAGAAAATACACTGTAAAGCCCAAAAGGTTAAGATAACTCAAGCCATTTGAGGAAACCGATTGCAACAAACCATTTAAGTTCAAAAATCAATCTAAAGTTGAAGTCAGAATTATTAGCCCCCCCTGAATTATTAGCACCCCTGTTTATCCCCCCCCCCCCCCAATTTCTGTTTAACAGAGAGATTTTTTCAACACATTTCTAATATAATAGTTTTAATAACTCATTTCAAATAACTGATTTATTTTATCTTTGCCATGATGACAGTAAATAATATTTTACTAGATATTTTTCAAGACACTTTTATACAGCTTAAAGTGGCATTTAAAGGCTTAACTAGGTTAATTAGGCTAACTAGGTAGGTTAGGCTAATTAGGCAAGTTATTGTATAACGATGATTTGTTTTGTAGACTATCAAAAAATTAGCTTAAAGGGGCTAATAATTTTGTCCTTAATGGCTTTTAAAAAATTTAAAACTGCTTCTATTCTAGCTAAAATAAAACAAATAAGACATTCTGCAGAAGAAAAAACATTATCAGACATACTGTGAAAATTTCCCTGCTCTGTTAATCATCATTTGGGAAATATTTAAAAAAGAAACAAAAATTCAAAAGGGGGCTAATAACTGACTTCAACTGTATATGAGTACTGTGAACTTACTCCATTTAAGTTGAAATAATGAGGTATTTAATTAACTCTTTACCTTCAACACTGAGCTCAAAACTCTTTTTAAATGAGTAGAATTATCTTTCAGTAAATTTTAAGTTAACTACACACATTTCATTTGATAAAGTTGACTGTTGGGTTTTACAGTGTATTTTTTTTCAAAAAAGTAATCTAAGTTATTTAGTTTTTTCATGTATTGACTGACAGCTCTCCTGTCCTGAGCCCAAATGAAAAAAAGTAATTTAGTGTTGGTAGTAATGCATTAGAAATGTAATGCTATAACTAATTTTTTTTTTTTTTTGCTGTAAAGCAGTTCTGCAAGCCATTAATTTTCAGTAATATTTTACTCAGCACATGTTGATCTTTTGAACCGAAAGAGGGGGGTTTCATTTATTCAAGTCTACCACAAATTTTTTTCCAAAAATGCTCAGAGATAGGAGTGAGCTCTGTAAGCAGAGGGAGGAGTGGCCGTGGCCAGCAGAGCAGGGGAAAAAGAGGGGAACGAACAACTGTCAGTTGGCTCACAACACAAACCGTGAGGAGACCCATGATTTTATAGTTTACAAAGTTAAAATGCAAAGAAATAAACAGTAAGCAATTAAATGCCCTGCTACATTTGTTATTCATAATTTCATTGTACACATAACCACAATTTGTTATATCATTATAAAGATAATCGTGTTTATATAAACACTAAATGAGGAGGACTTTTCTCCTCCTCAATCCCTGGGTCTGAATGCAGACACAGTGGATAGCAGTGCAGCAGGTCTGATGCTCAACACACACAAATCTGTTAAAATCTCAAAAAAGTACTCCAGGGTGAACCTTCAATGCGCAAATTACAAAACAATTTTATCTAAAATTTAGTTGATCAAAGAAAGAATACAGTAATGACCCCTTCAAGAGCATATGTCGGCTTATTTTTTTTTAAAGAATGACATTAACAATTTTAACAATGATGCATTAAATCAACAATACAATTATTGTTAAAAACAATATCTGTTTAAAATAAATGCAGCTCTTATGACCTTTCTATTTATCAAATAAACAAAATAGTACTATTGAAGTCAGAATAATATCTTTTCGCTGCCAAATATATAACACTGATTTGTCCTAGTTTGTTTTATTAAAATATATTTTTATTTAAAAATTGGATATATTTTGCCATTAAGTTCTACTTCTGCAGTTTTTAGTGAAAGTAACTCAAAAGTAATCCTGGAGCAATGCAATGCATTACAATTCTGAGGCTAATATTGTAAAGAATAAGGGATTGCTTTTATATAACAGTAACAAGTAATCTATTATATATTACATTTTAGAAGTAACTTGCACAACACTTATTGTCATAGATTACTTTTAAAATAACTTTCCCTAATACTGTTTACAGGATAAACGTAAACTAATCCACCGATTACATAGATGTGGCTTTTCCCTTTGCTTAACCTTTCCTTCAGCTGTGATCTTCATTTTTCCTGTCTAGACACTGGCCTCACACCATCTTTTCTTCCTCACAGCTGTCTTGTTCTCTTTGGTTAACCTTTTCTGTGTGCCAAAAAAAGATTGCCAGAATTTTGCTCTTTAAGAATCTTTCTCTCTCTTTATCTCCCTCCGGCCATACACTGCAGATAAATACAGATGTCATTTCTCTTCTGGGATCGATAATAAATAGTATTACTAAGAAATTATATAAAAACAATATTTCTACAGTAGCCGTTCAAAAGGTTCAGATCAATAAGATAATGTTTTTAAAAATTACATAAGATTTGAGTATACAAGCATGCTTAGAAATCCAGAAAAACAGCTATATTGTGAAAAATAATAATTTACAAAAAAATATGTTTTAATGTTCAATCATTTATTTTCTTTTGGCTTAGTCCCTTTATTAATCAGGGGTTGCCACAGCGGAATGAACTGCCAACTATTCCAGCATATGTTTTACACAGTGAATGCCCTTCCAGCTGCAACCCAGTACTGGGACACATCCATACACACTCATTCACTACGGCCAATTTAGTTTATTCAATTCGCCTGTACCGCATGTCTTTGGACTGTGGGGGAAACCGGAGCACACAGAGGAAATCCATGGCAACACGGGGAGAACATGCAAACTCCACACAGAAACGCTAACTGACCCAACTGGGACTCAAACCAGCGACCTTCTTGCTGTGAGGTGACAGTGCTAACCACTGAGCCACCGTGTTGCCCATGTTTTAATATATTTTGTATAATTCATATCTGTAATCTTTCAGACATCATTATATATATATAATGATGCCCCCCCCCCAATTTCTGTTTAACGGAGAGAAGATTTTTTCAACACATTTCTAAACATAATAGTTTTAATAACTCATTTCTAATAACTGATTTATTTTATCTTTGCCATGATGACAGTAAATAATATTTTACTAGATATCTTTCAAGACACTTCTATACAGCTTAAAGTGACATTTAAAGACTTAACTACATTAATTAAGTTTACTAGGCAGGTTAGTGGAATTAGGCAAGTTATTGTATAACGATGGTTTGTTCTGTAGACTATCAGAAAAAATATAGCTTAAAGGGGCTAATAATTTTGACCCTAAAATGGTGTTTAAAAAATAAAAAACTGCTTTTATTCTAGTCGAAATAAAACAAATAAAACTTTCACCAGAAGAAAAAATATTATCAGACATACTGTGAAAATTTCCTTGCTCTGTTAAACATCATTTGGGAAATATTTAAAAAAGAAAAAAAATTTAAAGGGGGGCTAATAATTTTGAATTCAACTGTGTGTGTGTATATGTGTGTGTTTACATGGGCAACAATACTTTAATCCAATTTAATATGATTAAAACAATACTCTGATTAAGAGTCTACCATGTAAACAGCGATTTTTGATTACTTAATGCAACTACAGTCATAACTGAATTAAACAGAAATGGAATTGAGACGTGGAGTACGCAGATATTAGTGGCAATACTGACAAACTATTACGTCATGTAGAACTTTTCGCCATATTTTCCGACAAGATCCACACAGTCGGCTGTCAGTAAAGGACCGCACAGACACACAGACGAACACACACAAACACAAACACACACACACATCGCGATATGCAGAAGTTTTTTTTCTTCTCATTTGGCGTGCGTTATTAAATTCCATAACACTCTCACCTGTCCTTACTCATTTATTTGCGTCTAATACCCCAGTTTGTCACGAAGGCATGAATTAAATGTTCATGAGTTAAAGTGAAACTGCTCAACTGCAGTTAGAGTCAGGCATCCTGCTGATTTGATTCAGAAGGGCACTTCTTTCCCAGACGGCTCACCGGTCAGGTATACATCCGCACTAAACTATCAAGGTGAAAGTCATCATAGCTTGCGTAGAAAAGACCCAGCTCTCACCCAACTTTGAGAATAGATTAACGGCGATATTTTTTTTATCGCGCGATAAGAGTCTCACGTTAACGCAGCACGTTAATGCCGATAACGGCACACCACTAATATATACACATATATATATGTGGAAACCAGAAATCAGGTTTATTTGAATAAACAAACAAACAAACAAATAAATAAATTAATTAATTAAATAATTTCAAGAGTTCACACTTGTCCACAGCTGATGATTGATTATGGATTATGTTTGGCATGCTGTCCCGGGAGAGAGCCCTGAGCTCATAAGATTCTTGAGTCCAGGGCTCCCTCCCGTTGCAGGGCGAGAGGGGAGTTTGAGTTTAGGTAGATTTCGAAACTCCCCTGCTGTAGTAGCTAACGAACAGATAGTGATTGCTCTTAAGAGATAACTACTTACTAGGAGCACGTCTATGGTACCGATTTGGATTAGTCAATGAACTTAAGTTGCAAGTATTTGGGCGGTGGGAGGAAACCGGGGGACCTGGGAGAAACTCACATGAACAAGGGGAGAACATGTAAACTCCGCACAGAAACATCAGGTGGCTTGGAAAGGACTAAAACCAGTGCTGTGAGGCAACATAGCTAATCACTGGGCCAGTTGGAGTTATGAGATCAGAAGCACGCAAGCAGGTAACTATCCTAGCCACTGAATTCTGAATTAACTGTAGTCTATGAAGTTGTTTATCAGGGATGCCAGATAGGAGCGAGTTACAGTAATCAATCCGTGATGTAACCAAAGCATGAACAAGCACTTCAACACTTAGTTGAGATAGTAAAGGGCGAAGTCTTGCAATGTTACGCAATTGTGAGATATTACTAATATGAGAACGAAACGAGAGCATACCATCCAGTATAACTCCAAGACTTTTCACTTGGGTTGAGAAATTGACTGTGGAGTTATCAATAAACAGGGTAAAAGATTGAGCTTTGGATACAACAAAGCATTTATCTGTTTGTTTGTTTTGCTGTTTGTTTGTTTGTTTAAACTTTGTTGTCCGGTCTGCTTGGCACAGAAAGGAAATTTGTCTTTAACACTGGTAACATAAATACAACCATACAACAACCACATAATAGCAACACTTAACAAGACATAACTTAAAAACATATTAACCCCAATCATATTACTACAGATTTAGGACAACAACTGCAATTGGGACAAATTACTTTTTATAAGCATTTCTTCAGGCTCTTGGAATTTTAAACCTATGCCCTGATGGTAATATTGACTATGTTTACATGGACATCAGTAATTGATTTATTTGCCTTAATCTGAATAAGACAATAATCTGATTACGGCGTTTACATGAGTTGCTTTTTGAATGTTCCTTTAATGATCCCGAGTGTTGTTTTAATGGAATTTGATACCGTACGCCCTATGGGAAAAAAATCCCCTCTGCATTTCGTGATGCAAGTGTCTGTGGTCCTTCTCTGACTCGGTAGGTGCAGAGAATAGTGTCAAACAGCCGTGTTTGTATGGAATATCCTGTCACAAAATGCGGCAAAAATCCTACACAATGGTAATAGTTTGATTAAGGTGTTTACATGTCTGTACTGCACTTCAATAATGTGACTAAAATTGCCATACTCCACATGTCTTCATTCCATTTATGTTTAGTTCGATTATGACCTCAATAGGATTAAATTAATCAACAATCGCTGTTTACATGTTAGACTCTTAATCAGAGTATTGTCTTAATCGTAATAAAATCAGAATATTGGTGTCCATGTAAATGTACTAATTGTTGATTGATTACTTCTATGTCCTTTTTGCAAGTCACTTTGGATAAATATAATTGTGAGATAATGTTTTAAATTGAAAATAATTGCTGACATAGAAAATCACAATAGTAAGAAATACATATATCCACCACAGCAAGACATGAAAAATTCTGAGAAAAACAATCCCAGTCATGATACAAATGAGAAATTACAGCAATTCACACACAAATAATATTATTGGAGAATCATTTCTGTTTTTAATTGGCTGTTATGCCTCCCAGCCTAAGTCAGAATCAACGTTTCTTTTTTTTTTTTTTTACTCGATGACATTCAGTCTCGGAGAAGGTGAGTCAGAAAAGTGAGAAAATGCTGTATAAGGAATCAAATTTAGTTGCAAAGAAACCAACTCCACCTGCCTCTCTCTCTCTTATCTTTTCAAGTGTAAGTACTTGAGCAAGGGTGAAATGCATGATCAGCTCAAGATGTTCATTGGCTAAGGGTGAGAAGTGTGCGCATACACAAACTCCGTCACACTCACACACATACAGCAAGAATCTCATCATTCGTCTCCCCGTTTTGCTCATTAAGACATTACATAATCAACTTGTGGCTCAAGCGAAGACGAAAATGATAGGAAAAGTGCCAGTCAGCCAGGCTGCGTACTCTTTCCTCCGAGAGGGCACATGCTCTGTGATGGAACACCTATCACTGCCACACCAGCTGTTCTTTTGGCTTTGCCGGGAACAAGCACTGTGCCATCTGGGGACCTGGTGCTAATCTATGTAGAACTACAAAGTTTGCTTGAATAAATTAAAGACGAAAAATCATGCTGCTCTGTATCTGTAAGTAGATGAATTGGAGAACATGAGCATTAACCTTTTTTTTTCTTCTGCATACTTTGTGACCTGAAAGAGGCTGCAGTGAGGCTAGATAGTTGTTTTTATTAGTTTTACTGAATATTACAGAGCATGTTTGCAAGAGCTTATGTATGCAAACAAAATTTTATAAAGGCTTCCAGGTCAGGTCTGGATTTGAGGTGAAGGAAAGGTTTGCTTTTGAAAACTAAGGTTTTCCATTAGCATTGCTGGTTCAATAAAGAACTTTAACATTCCTGAAATCTTTTAATTAGGTTAAAGAGTATTTATTGTGGCAAAGCATTCATTGGATTATGGATTAACAGGTCTGGGTTTTAGGTGAAGGAAAGGTTTGCTTTTGAAAATGGAGGTTTGTCATTAGCATTGCTGGTTCAATAAAAAACTTTAACATTTCTGGAATATTTAAATTACATTAGATTATTTATTGTGGCGAAGCATTCAAGCCAGGTTCATTATTGATATGCACCCCTGTATACATTTCTGGACAGTGTGAAATACGTTCCAGGAGGTACGTTTTTTTGCAGTTTTTGTTTTTGCGAATAGACCAGAGGCCGCTGTGTACACTTTTTCAGATCTCAAATTTCTTTTGCGAGTGCCATTCGTGCCTGCAGTTCTTGTGTAAATCCACCAGAGGCCACTGTCGACTGACTGACTGACTGAACAACCGACCAGTACCCCCACCCATCCCCTTCCCTATACCCAACCGATAGGGTTTTCAAAAGCACCGGTTGACCCACCCATAGCATTCCCTAACCCAACAGACAGTGTTTTCAGAAGTAATCCAGAAAAAGAAAAACCCTCGCGGCTGCTTGATTTTTACCATGTTTTCAGATCTTACCATATTCTCATCCTGTTATTTACTTGCTTATTTTATTTTTTGTCTTTTGTTTTTGTTTTACCTGATTTCTGAAACCATTCTTCACCAGACTCTAACCCTGTCATCACAGTCAACTCCTGTCAGTGTCTCAAGTCTGCCGACATACATGGCGAGCTACTAGGCAAATTGGTAACAGCAGAAAAGCCGTCCACACTGAGGTAAGCATTCAGCTGGTAGTGCGAAAATAAGAGTTCTTTTTAAGAAACAAATGCAGCCATATGTAGCTCTCGCTACATAATTCGTGCTCTCCAGAAATGTATACGGGGGTAAATTTTCACAATGAGCCTGTGTTGGAAGCATTCATTGGATTATTGAAATAGGAAATGATCAGAGATGGCAAAAGTACACACATCCTTTACTCAAGTAGAAGTACAGATACTCATGTTTAAAATGACTCTGGTAAAAGTTGAAGTACTGATTACACTTTTATACTCGAGTAAAAGTAAAGAAGTACGGCCTGAAATATGTACTTAAGTAAAAAGTATTCATTACTATACCTGTTTTATTTACACTACCTGTTAATTTTTTTTTTTTTTTTTTTTTTTTTTTTTTGCAGCATTAGATTGAAAGATCAGAGAAGTACAGTACACCATGGTCAGAAGTGGACAAAAGACTTTAACCCCATTTAAATGCCAGATCTCAACAGGAATGTGCCTCGTTTACCTGTGATCTGGTCGACCAAAATGCATCTTATTACCCAGTATAAACATGACATTAATCATGTTTACATTGCTGATTCTCTGGCTCATCCACATTTGCCATTCTTGCCGTTCCCATGGTAAGCTTAATAAACAAGCCTACTTATGGCGCGTGATCAGAGGTTGAAAAAGTCATGCACTGCAGCGCACAGAAAGTTGTCAGAAAAATAAATTGTGGAGTAAAGTACCGATACCAGAAAAATCTACCTGTATCTACACTGTAAACAATTATTCTGAGTTTTAGTCAGGTGAACAAGTCAAATCATGTCCTAGCAACTTTCAGTGCCCCAGTACTCAACAGTACGAGCTGTAATAACCTGAACTTGAAGGGAAATGGAAAACTTCGTTCATATAACAACAAAACATAAGTTTTATCAGAATGCGTCATGTTGTAGCAAGTGGTGCTAATCATTCCAGGAGCCAGGAAAAGTCGGATGGACTTTGTTAACTGCAAATATTGAGTAAGTACCCTGATTTGTTCTATTTATTGTCACGTTATGCAAACCTAGATAGCTTTAATATGCCGGACTCACGTGCTGCCTGGCAAATTTTGCCCTCTAGATACCACGCTTTGAATATTGCTAGTTAATGTTGGTAAATAACAGTGTACACACTGTAAAAAACAATTCTGCATTTTAGTTTTTTCAACATAAAGTTTTCACTGTATCAACTAGTCTGTAATAGAGTGTGTCGACTCAAATTAAAAACATATGCTGAACCAGCATCCTTTAAGTTGTGCCCATACCTCAAGTCCAGCAGGTGACGGAATATGCACCATTAAGTCAGTTTGACAACTGCCAGTTAAACACCAGAAGAAGTCAGACACATGGAATATTGTTTACCAATTTTTTTTATTGTTCAGTCATCACATTTGGTAAGTAATGCTTTATCAAATTTGTGTTATAACTTGTAAAATGAAACGTATGAACTGATTGTCAAAGTGTTGTTCGCAGTATAAATGTTTCTAGAGCAGATTAGATCTTTGCTAAAACGTGGAGTTTGGCCACTTTTATAAAGCTCAGTAAAGTTTTTTTAGGTTTGAATTTGCAATATCTCAATAAGTGTATAAAATAGTACTTTTCTAGCTCCCTGACTAATCTACTACAGGTATTCTTATTTAGATTTTAATGGATCTCCCATTTATATACAGTATAAAATATTTTTGAAAAATATTAACAGTAATTCATGTAAATGTATTTTTCTAATTTTAAAGGTTGTTCCCAGAGAGCAGACTGACTTATTAAAGGTGAGATTTTTTACCTGTATTTCCATTCATAAATGTACAGTAGTCAAATATTTAAGAACAAATATTTACAATAATTTACCCAAATGTGATTTTCTCATCCTAAAGGTTGCAGCACATTCCCAGAGGCCAGATTGACTTACAGCAGGGGAGATTTATTAAACATCTATTTTGTCTGTTTTCAGTAGACTAATAATTTACACAAAAATTCATAAATGCCAAATTTTCTCATTCTAAAGGTTGCTGCACATTCCCAGAGAAAGACTTTTGAAAGATTTCAGTAAATTTATATTTCAAAGATTTAGTGATTACTGTGGTCTTGATTGTGTACACTATTAAATCTGTTTTGGCTTTATTTTTTTATTTTCTTCATAGAATTACTTCAAGCAGTGTGGGGCATTTTGTGTCGATAAGTTAAGTGGAGCTGAAAGTATCATAACAACCAATCAACCAATTGTCATAAGACACTAAAAGCTAAAGCACTGCCATCACACAAGTAATGGTGTGTAGGTAAATACGATTTGGTGTACATGATGTGTTTATGTCTTTTAGATTTAGTGTTTTAGATTTTGTAACGTAAAGAAAGAAATATAAAGATTTGTTTGTCATTTTTCATACAGCACACAGATTCTGAAGAGCAGAGGGATGACTCCTGGAAATCAGAAACTGTTGATGAACACTGGAGCAAATATCTGCAGTGCAAGAGTACACTCACTTAAAAATACATTGAAATAAGGATGTTGAGATCTGACTTTTGGTGACGTTATGGTGTTATTTTTTACAAGAGCCTGTGTTAGTTGTGTATTTTAGAGATTTCCAGTTATTTTTTTCTCCTCTTGAGATTACTTTCACTTTACAATTAATTTTGAAAAATACTTTATAAGAAAAATACTTTGTTAAAACAATTATATTATAAATACATTGTGTGTTATTGCTAAATTGGGAGTAAAGACCTTTAATAAAAATGTGTATTGCATATTGTTTTTTATTGTGTTTCTAATTGAGAAAATCAGCTAGATTAAGTTCAGTGAACTTGAAAATGTAAGTTAACCTATTAAAACTAAACTTTGCAAGTCCAATTAACTCGAAATAAGTAGTTGGGTCAATTATTTTACTCTGTCAACTAAACATTTTAGGTTGAGAAAACTTAGAGAATTAAGTCAATACAACTTAACTGAGTCAATGCAACAAGATGACTTAACTAAGTTAAGTTGAGTGAACAAATCATTTTTTTACAGTGTACTAATAAAAATCTACTTCGTTACTTCCCATGTTTGGAAATTATTTATTTTGTTGGCTACAATTAGGCATGCATTTTAGTTATCTAATCACATGGAGTCAAGCCAGGCCAGTCTATTCTAAAGCTTTACTAGATGGTTGACCTGCTGTTTACTGCTGCTTTTTGTAGTATATGCAGTAGCTGAACTAAACTTCAAAACGTGATTCAATTTATACTGTTTTTCTATTTATCAAGCTGAACCAACACTGAAATTCTAACAGGCAGCTCAACTAGCCCCAACTAATCAAGCCCCAATTTAATGGTGATAGTGGTCATGAACTGACAGATATGGAGAGTAAACAAAACTCTGGACCGGTCTTCTCTGGCCAAGGGAAAGAAGAAAGAAGAGCTGCAGTTTAGTAAACAGTGGCTTTGAACATGACAAGCATCCTTCTTGAAACAGATGTACGCCCCTTATGGGATCTGAATTTTAAGATTGCATTTTTGTTTTAAGTGCATACTAATGCACAGAGTCGGGTCATGAACTTAGATTTAAGCTGAGAGTTTGTCTGCCTCCTGAACTGTGTTTGAATATCATTTGAGAGCTTAGATGCTAAATAAGAAAAAGACGAACCACCCACAGTTGATTTTTGATATTCTAGGTATTATCAACTGGCCAGAATTTTGAGAACATCATTTACATGAAGGGCTGTAATGCGACAAGAGTTAACTTTACTGCAGGTGCTGGGAAGCTAAACCATTCTGTTTCTTTTCGTAAGTCAGCAGAATTTTAATAATATGATCATACTTTTTGATTCTAGTAAACAGTGTTTAGCTGCGTTTTGAACCAGAAGGAGTTTGTTTATTAAGCTTGCAGGTCAACCATCTAGTACAGCCATTAAGTTTATTCACTTCAGTAAAATTGTTGTTTGAGCTAATTGAGGTGTATGGAAGCTCAACTTTTGCTTTATGAGCACTCTAAAAAAAGGAGTCTCTGCCTTAAATATTTAAAGTTGAATCTAATTAACTTTGCAAGTCATTTTAATATTACATAACATTAAACTGACTTGTTACACAGCTCAGAACAGTACAGTACAGTACAGTTGGCTATAGGTCACCCTGATCACGTTTGTGTGTCCACTGTCAACAGTACACTTAAAGAAGATAGCCGTAGTGGCTGTTCAGATATTGCATCTTTTGTGCACTCAAGTTATTTCAAATGTTGACACAGTTTATGTGCGCACTAATAGAGAGAGGAAGTAATTGGAGGACAACACATACACTTAATACACTTCACTAAACATGTACACATAGACATCACCTTTTTTGTAAGGACATTACTATATAACTGCAGGTTAACAATGTTTACATTTAATGTCTGCCCTTAACCTTTCTCATTATGATTATAATGCAATAATGTGCACCTTTTGTAAAGCTGCTCTGAAACAATTATTCTGAAAAGCGCTATACAAAAAAGCTGCACCCCTTGAGCTTTCCACACTTTTAGACAAGACTTATGAACAACCTGGTAAACAACAATTGAGAGCATATACTGTAGAAGATTCTGTTCTTGTTTATTGGCATGTGGCTGTGAAAACAGACATAAATGTGTACTGTATCGAACCATACTGCTCAGTGGAAACAGGCCATTATTTCTAATTACCAACCTCTGAAACTATTAACACAGGCTGATCCGGGTA
>LR812525.1:27095764-27235764 GCA_903798195.1 Danio kyathit | reverse complement strand
GACAGACAGACAGACAGACAGATAGATAGATAGATAGATAGATAGATAGATAGATAGATAGATAGATAGATAGATAGATAGATAGATAGATAGATAGATAGATAGATAGATAGATAGATAGATAGATAGATAGACAGATAGATAGACAGATAGATAGATAGATATTTTTCATATACCTGGTGTTCTCACATGAATCCACCAGAGGGCCCTGTCGACTGACTGTCTACTGAATGACTGACTGACTGACTGTCACGCCTGCTGCTCACAGGACGAAGAAGGCACGGATTCTCAGGAGTACAAAAACACGTATATTTAGTATATAACACTTACGAAGATTACAGGACAAACAGGGCTCGAAGAAGAACAGTGAGACACGTAGACATCAACATCGACAATACCGGACGAGGGACTAACTGAATACAAGGACTATAAATACACAAGGACAGGATGATGACAATGACACACAGGTGGATGACACAGGTGAAGGTGATGAACAAAATGACATGGCGGGAACGGGAACAAAGGAGCACAAGGTGAGGATCACATGACGAAAACAAACACACGAGGAAGACAGGTTGTGACACTGACTGACCAATCGACTAATCCACCCTCCCCCTTCCCTAAGCCCAACCAATAGTGTTTTAAAAAGCACAGATTGACCAGCGCCCACCCTCTTCCCTAAACCCAACTGCAGTTTAAAAAGCAGTCCAGAAAAAAAAATGCACCCTGATTTTTACCACTTTTTCAGATTTTACCACATTCTCACCCTGTTATTTACTTGTTTATTTCATTTTTTAGCTTTTGTTTTTGTCTTACCTGCTTTTATTTAGACAGACAGACAGACAGACAGACAGACAGACAGACAGACAGACAGACAGACAGACAGACAGACAGATAGATAGATAGATAGATAGATAGATAGATAGATAGATAGATAGATAGATAGATAGATAGATAGATAGATAGATAGATAGATAGATAGATAGATAGATAGATAGACAGATAGATAGACAGATAGATAGATATTTTTCATATACCTGGTGTGCATTATTTTTTCTGATTTTCTGAGCTATGCTAGAGCAACCTCTAAAATCATTCTCTTGAACATGCTGTGAAAAGAGCATTTCACATATCTGGCTGTTGTGGATGCTGGTTTATACTGCTGTGAGTAGAGCAAGGTATTAAACTCCACATGAAGAGAACTGAGAGAGAAAGAGGGAGAGAGAGAACTGGCACTCTTTGATGTTTGTTTCACATTATAATCTATGGGATGTAATGTGATAGTGAGTTCAGGTAAGGTTAACAGGATTTTTTAAAGCTCTTAAAACGTGTTAAAAAAAAGAAATGAAGCACACACACAGATGCTCACACTCACATATATAGACAAACTGTACAAACTTACAGAAGGAGCTGTTTTCGTCCTTTGTGCCGTCCAAGGTGCCATCGGGTAACATCTGCAGGTAGAAGCCATGCCGACAATACAGGCGCGTGACGATCCCTTTCAGCTGCGGCTCTGAGCGAAAACAGAGAACATTTCCTTAAGTATGTTGTGCTTGTGTATGCTAAAATATAAACTTCCGTAGCACTTTAGTTCGGGTCACAATTCATGCTATTACCTACTGGCATATTACCTGCCTAACATTAAGATATTAACTGTTCATTAGTAGTTATAAAGTATGACCTTATTCTACATCCCTAATCCTACCCAAAACCTAAACCCAACGTCTACCTTACTAACTATTAATAAACAGCTAATGAGTAGTTTATTAAGCTAGTCATATTGGTTAATCGTTTGTTAATACTGTGAATTGTGGCCTAAACTAAAGTGTTATCGAACCTTCTTAAAAGATGCTGGTGGAACATGATGAAATGTAGGTTAACACAGGACAACTAGATAAATATCCACTGAAACCAAAACACACACACTAACAAGCACAAACAAGGCTATACATCTTTAATTCACAGCTTACCACAAAAGACTTGTACATTGTCAGCCATGACACACTAAACTGCAAGCTGTGGTGTGCGTACAAACCACATTAAGAAGATGAGAACTTGTTTCTGTCTCTCCTGGACAATGGACTGTGGTGTAAAGACGGGAACAAAACATTCAGGGATTTTCCTTTCTTTTATCACCGCTTCTCTGAGTTTATAGCCCCAATAAAACAAACTACACAAAAAAGACTGAATGGATTCTTTCACATTAAATAAACCCTTGCTGAAAAGAGATACAAAGCTAAGAAAGAAACAGAAAAGAAAGAAATAAACCTGGATTGTAACCACTGACAGATCAATGCCTTAAAGGGATCGTTTACCGCAAAATTTAAATTCGGTCATAATTTATACATCCTCATGCCATGGCATTCAAACATGATGATATTTTGAAGAATCTTGGGTAGCAAAACAACATTGGATCCCAAAGACTTCCAATACATTTTGCTGGCCCTACTATACCCACAGCCATATCACCCTGCAGCCCAAGACAGGTTATTTACTGAAGCCAAGCAGGGCTGAGCCTGGTCAGTATCTGGATGAGCGTCCACATTGGAAAACTAGGTTGCTGTTGGAAATGGTGTTAGTGAGGCCAGCAGGGAACGCTCAACCTGTGGTCTGGGGACACCATACTGTCAGTGGGCGCCATCTTTCGGATGGTACATTAAACCGAGGACCTGTGGTCATTAAAAATCCCATAGCAGTTTAGAGTAGGGGTGTAACCAGGGCTTAATTTGTGCCGGAACAATCTGGATCTGGATTCGGCACCTCTGAAATCAGCACTTAATTTTACAGATCCCCCTCCTCACACGCAGACCCCCTCCCCGCTTTTCACTTTCGTCCGCAACACCAAAACTCCACCTTCCCTCCACGAACCCCCTGCCCCCCATGCTCTTTGCTTTCGTCTGCGACTCTCATCCCGCTCTTCACTTTCGTCCACAACACCTTTCCCTCCTCTGGTAACATGCCGGATCTGTTACCCCAATCGGTTTCATTCAATTTACAAATTAAGCACTGGGTGTAACCCATGTGTCCTGGCCAAGTGGATGCTGCACACTGGTGGTGGTGTTGAGAGACCCCCCTCATGATTGTGAAGTGCATTGGGTGTATGGCCATACACAATAAATGTGCTATATCAGTGGTCCCCAACCTTTTTATCACCTTGGACCGGTCAACACTTGACAACTTGACACTTGACAAAAAGTGTTGACTGTGTTCATAAATTGATAGGTGACCATCAACTGTTTTCTCAGAGGATGAAAAGTTGACAAAACATTGCTGGCAACTCTGATACAACTTTTATTTATGGAGAAAATTAAAAAGTACTGCAGTGTTTATGTGTCCTGTGTTTGTCTGATATAATTAGTTTACAGACATGTGTATATCCCATACAAAGTATGAAGCTGATCAGCTCTTGTCACATGACTCGCGGTCGCTCTCATTATGTGCCTCTATTGGAAATAACAAACTTGTGTGAGAAAAAGACACAATAAGTGAACCCCCTAAGGCCACCATCATTTGCGATCACCAGCAGTTGATTATTTTCTTGCACAGTCATGGTGAATTCACCTGATTTATTGACAAATGAGTTGCGGATACATTCCTTGGCAGTTCATGGATCCTTCACTGAGCCTTTTCTCCTCTGTTTCTTACTCATTTTGATAGCTTGTGAGTTAAAGTTTGGCGCTCAAGTGACCAAGATGTAACCAAGAGAATATGGTCATTTTTCAAAATAAAAGATCATTCAGACTAAGACAACAAAGAAAACAAAAATAATTAATGATTTCTTGTGCAACCCGGTACCAGTTGATCCACGGACTGGTACTGCGCTATATAAATACACACATTACATTACTATAAAAGTCAATGGGAACTAAAATTGTCTGGTTAAAATGTTCTTAAATATTTATTCCTAAATATATTCCTAAAAATGTGAGAGTGAACGAATGATGGCAGAATTAGAATTGTATTTGGATTATCCCTTTACATCTAAGGGTACATACAAATGGTAATCAATCAGTAATATTATGGTATACTGCATATCAAAATGGCATTGTGCCACCTGACAGCACTGTTCCATGGTATTGCTACAATAATTCTTAAGAGGCATTATAATCTCTCTATTAAAAAGTCTCTGCTCTGTTATTGAAGGTTAGTCAAAAATTAAAAAGGCCAAATAAAATTTCTAGTGGCTTTATGGGTTCTGAAGGAGAAGGGAGGTGATAGATGTTCAAATGAACTGTAACGGCTGGTAAGGGATGTGTCTAGCAGTCTAGAAGAGCCATGCTAAACAGCACAAGTGGGACACTGGTAATGAAACTGCACAGTTAAAGCAATATTATGAGGTGTCGCTGAGCTAAAGCGTGTATATTAAAACCCATCAAGTACTTGTTCACAATTTTGTTTTTCATTTAATGGCCCTCCAGTGTATTGACTCTACAGTAGTATACCTTCGTAAAGTACTATTAGTTTTAGTAAGTAGCTCCAACCATCAGCCATTTTTTTTAAACTTTAAATAGCTTTGCTGTTAGTTACATTTTCCCAAATTCGTTATCATCAAATTACCAACTCAAAATCAACAATGTTGCAACAGGCTGCATTTTGTGTGTTAGCCTACATTTTTTTGCGAAATTGCAAAAATGACTGCAGTTTTTAGGTAAAATGAATGTGACAGGACAATATGATGCCAACAACCTATGTTGCTTTTCACACTAATGATATTTACAGGGGCATAATATCGAGTAACAAAGGATTCTTTTTATGCAGATCTTTGCACAACATCAAATAAAAATTGCTAAACAAGTTAATGATGTCTATGATTTGTAATAAAATACGTTTGCCTCATCTATCTGTATTCATATGGACAATTTTTCTGGCTTAGTTAATTTGCTCAGTTGCTCACTTTGTACAGTGTTGTACTTGTGAAGCAGAATGCTTGGATTTGAGTCAGGTAAAGCAAGGTTCAATAAAAGAGATAAAAGCGATGTAAAATAATGGTAAGACTATGTAGTCACGCTATGCACCTTTCTCTTAAATTTTCTTTTGAAATTCAGTTTTGACTTCAGGGAACGATTTAGGTCAGTGGTTCGCTATAGCTGATCTGCACAATAAAGCCCCACCTTCTCATTGATTTGCACAAGGATCAATTTATCTGAAATGCACAACAAAACATTCCATAAGTAACATATTTAAGATTTACAAAAATGCATGCAGCGCCCTCTAGTGGATTTGCCATCTGAATTGTGCAACAAAACATACTCAAACCAATTTTACCCTTTGCAAAAATGTAGGCTAAAGCACATATTTCCAATCAGTCTGCATTGCAAAACAATGATCTCATATACAGTAAGTCTAAAATACTAAATTCCTAATATTATGATCATTTCATGACTTGTGTGTATGTACTCCCATTACCATCATCCCAGCTAACAATTTCAGCTTCCTTTTAGCTCCCTAAATGTTTTTTAGACAATGTATTAACATAATTTATTCAAAATGTTTTCATAACATTATAAGTAAGTAAGTAATGTGTATTTATATAGCGCATATGTTAACTGACACTGTTTCAATGTGCTATAATCTTCTATGTAAAGCTGCTTTGACACAATCTACATTGTAAAAGCGCTATACAAATAAAGGTGAATTGAATTGAATTAAAATCATGTGTGGCCATACACCCAAAGTGCTTCACAATCATGAGGGGGGTCTCTCCACACCACCTACAGTGTGCAGCATCCACTTGGATGATGCAACGGCAGCCACAGGACAACGTCGCCAGTGCGCTCACCACACACCAGCTATTGGTGGAGTGGAGAGACTGTGATAGAGCCAATTCAGTGGATGGGGAAGATTGAGAGGCCATGATCGTAAGGGTCGATGGAGGGAATTTGGTCATGACACAGGGGTTACACCCCTACTCTTTACGAGAAGTCCCATGGGATTTTTAATGACCACAGAGAGTCATGGCCTCGATTTAACGTCTCATCCGAAAGACGGTGCTCACTGACAGTATAGTGTCCCCTTCACTTTATTGGTGCATTAGGACTCACACAGACTGCAGGTTGAGCACCTCCTGCTGCCCTCACTAACACCACTTTCAACAGCATCCTAGTTTTCCCATGTGATCTCCTATCCAGGTACTGGCCAGGCTCAGCCCTGCTTAGCTTCAGTGAGTAATCGGTCTTGTGCTGCAGGGTGATATGGCTGGGGCAGGGTGATATAACATTATAGTCTCATGTTATACTCATATATACTCAAAAGATATTAATTAATTAATTTTTCCCTGTCTTAGTCTCAATTTCAGAAGTTGCCACAGTGGAATGAACCGGCAACTATTCCAGCATATGTTTTATGCAACAGATGCCCTTCCAGCCATAACCCAGTACTGGAAACAACGCCCCCCAAACTTCTCACTTGACCACTGGTGTCTGCACTATAACAAAGGCTCGCTAATGTACACTTTGCGTTTACATAGTAGCCTGCGTTTGCTGTTTTATAAACACAAATGGTTGTAATAACGTTAACAAAGGTAAGGTTTTATATAATAAAGATTTAATCGCGCCAGCTCCGGGCCGCAGCGCACATTACTCGCGGGCTGATTCCGGCTCGGATGAGGCAGCATCGGCTTGCTAACGGCCGCCGCATCTGGCCTGATTAGGTACAGCAGAAGGAGTCGGGCCGAGGGGTAAGTCTCCGGCAGGCGAGAGTCTAGCCGGAACTGGCCCGAGTGTATTTTGCTAACTGGGTGGTTAGGAGTGTATCAACAAACTGATAAAGCCCTGACCTTACCGAATAAACAGTGTTCCACCAGATCCTGTATGACAGAAACTATAGTTTACTGCTGAGCAACTCATTTTATCATGGTAAAGTAACACAGAAATCGAATAATAAGACTTCAGTCTCCTGCTGAAGCTCCGACGTCTCCTTTGAGAAACTGTCAATCACAGCTGTCAATCACGATGACACGCCCAGCATTAAATTACTGCTCAAAACATACTCTTTACCAAAATGAAGATCTGCACCTATATCAGCACGATAACCAGTGCCTTAACTGACCAGAACCATCTTTCGGAACATTTTATTGCAAGTGTAATTCATTTTTTAATTTGGTCTCATGTTTCCTTCATTAACACGGAGGAGGCGGGCTTTATGACTTGTACTGCATCCAGCCCCCAGGGGGTGATCTAACAACCGAGACCTTCACTCAAAAGCAGGCTTGTAGCACACTTGACTCCAACACTAGGAGCACACTGTGCCACCCCTTAAAGATATTTAAAACATTATTAAAACATTCCATCAACACAATATTAATGTTCTAAGAATGTTTTTCTCTCAACGTTACAATAATGTTCCAAAAACATTATGTACTAACATTTATTCAACTTTCAAGGAACATTACAGAATGTTTTGAGAACGTTTCCAGTTAGCTTAGATAATACTAACAACTCACAACCGAAGATGTCTGAAAATGTCAAATATTTGAACTTGCCAACCAAACCATAGAGTTAAAGACACAAAGCTTCTCTTTTTCTCACACACATTCTGCTTTTTCATGTAACTCTCCGATATTCCTCTCAGCACTCACTATGTAAAATGCTACAGGAATAGTTTGATCCCCCCCGCTCAATGTTCCTCTTTGTGGGCCTCTATTTGCTATTGTCCATTGATCAGTTCTGAAGGTGAAGCCCCGAGGGGCTGAACTACAGTTTTAACATTCAGCTCTACATGGCACAATGTCTGGCTGCCACCGCCACAGTCCACAGACAAATCATGGCTCACGGAAGCAGAGCAAGAAATATGTGTGCGCTTTCGCATTAAAGCAAAGAGGCGGCAAAAAACGATATTCGCAGATTAAGCCTGCATAGTCCGCCGCGATAAGGCACATTTCCTTCATCTCCTCCGACTCGGTTGATTCGCGTTGTGTAGGAAAGTCCCCGCAGATCCGTCTTTGTCAGCCTCTTTAGCAGCGCTGGCGTGACACGCTTTGAAAGCCACACACAGAGCGGCGATGAAACACAAGCCCTCTCTGTCTTCTATCTGCACTGCATAACCATAAAAGCCATCTCCGGGGACAGAGGGTGTGAAGGGCACTCCTGATGGGTGATATTGATGTGCGTTTGAGTGCGCGCGCTCAGGGATGCCAGTCTGCCAAGAAGCCAGCCTTCAACAAAAAAAGTTACATAGACACATTGGCCCACTGGGGACATCGCCTGGTTAGAGATCTCCTTTCCCTCGCCATGCCTCGCTATCTCCCCTATAAGCCCCGTCAGTGTGAGTTATGTGGTTTTGCATCTCTCTGAATAACACCATACATCAAGCAATCAGCTGGAGATGGAGTCGTCGCCTTCCCGAGGGGGAGAGGAAAGCGAACGGGTGTTACGGAGGGAGAACAAGAGAGTGGGCAGAAGTTATGACATGCTTATTTTATTGGAAGACACTCACACGCTAAATGAAAGAGGAAGACTTTCATACTTCACGCAAAGCATCGATAAAGCTTTCAGGCACAACAGATCCTAACAGAAGTCTGGCTCCTCTGGTGCTGTAGCTCATTTTGAGGAGGGAAGAGAGACAGACGAGCGAAACTAAGACTGCATTTTTTAGACTCAGCTTAAAGAGGTCATACAGTATCATTCATTCATCCATTCAATTTTCTTCGGCTTAATCACTTATATATCAGGGATCGCAACAGCAAAATGAACTGCCAACTATTCCAGCATACGTTTTTATGCAGTGTATGCCCTTCCAGTCGCAACCCAGTACTGGGAAACAACCATACACTCTTGCATTCACACATGCACTATGGCCAATTTAGACACAGTACATCACCAAAGATGCAGTACCGGATAAGGTAAAATGTGATCGCGCATTTCCCTTTAGACACTATCGGAGCATGGGGATCACATGATTGATCCAGCCTGATCTCACGAGGAAACGTAAGTATTTTACGTTTTGTCAGTTTAGTGGCTAATTCGTACGGATTCGTACGAGTTCAGTCGTACGAAAATGTACAATTTTAAAAATGAAGGCGTGGCACCTAACCCCACCCCTAACCCCAACCGTCATTGGGTGATGGGCAAATCGTACTAATTTGTACGAATTAGATCGTACGAATTCATACGAATTTGCCACTAATGAAAAAGTTACGAATTGCCGTGAGATAGCGTTGGATCATGACACAAAGATGACTATTACTGACAGATGGAGATTCGGCTGTGGGAAATAAAGGGTTAAAGTTCATTTTCACAACAATACCACAGTATAGCCAACCTAGTGCTGTGTTTGTTCCTGTCATTTTTCAGATTTTTGATACAATAACCTACGGTGCAGCGTGAGATTCGCCGGCCGTTTGCTATTAAAGGAAGGAGCAGCAGAGACTATTATGGGACTTTGTCAGAGTTTGACAGTTACTTTGTCAGTAACTATTACAGTTCATATGGACCAGTTTCTTCTTCCCACATAGCAAACTTGGCCCAAATGTGGCCTCATTATGGCACTGCTGGCGTGTTGTCGGCACTGGCATGCATAATGTCAGCCGAATGTGGGCCATGTATGGCAATGAAGACACTGCATGCATGACGGCAAACTACATTTGGGCCAGTTGTGGATGGGAGGTGTGTGGCCCAGATCAGTGTAGCGATTGTTCACATTGTTTAGGTAACATTAGACTGGGTAACGGCTCAGTTTTTGGGCTTTCTGGTTAAATGGTGGTGTTGATAAGGTTAACATATAGCAGAGAATCAGTACCAATAATAAACCTGTTTTGGCCTAGTTAAGGGCCAGTTAAGGGTAATAAATTGGCTGAGATTTGGGCCGGTTATGGCTCATGTGTGGCCGTTGTCTTTAAGCCAGTTATGGGCCACTTCAGGATTGTTATTCTTTGCGGTACTAGGGCCAAGGGGAAAGTTATTGTGTGGCCTTGAACTGGGCCGGAAAACATTTGCTATGTGGGTTCCTCCAGATCGTAACATGTAAGTGTAATTAAAGTTGTTGCCTCGTTTTCTGTAGTTTGCAAAATATGTATTTAATTGTGTGTTTTAGCTTGTAATCACTCCACACGACTTCACATCACTTATAGATCAGCGCTTGTACTGCATCTCTCAGGTTAAATCTGTATGGGCTATTCACATATTGCATCCAAAACCACGATGAAAACACGACACGGGATTCTACCTATACTGATTTAAATGCGTTTCTGAACTCACGATCCTCTGCTGTTTGCTTTTGCTATGGCCGGGTGCTCCGGTTTCACCCACAGTCCAAAGACATGCGCTATAGGTAAATTGAATAAACCAAAGTGTCCGTAGTGTATGTGTGTAAATGAGTATGTATTAATGTTTCCCAGTACTGGGTTACAGCTGGAAGGGCATCTGATGTGTAAAACATATGCTGGATAAGTTGGCGGTTCATTCCGCTGTGGCGACCCCTGAATAATAATGGGACTAAGCCGAAGGAAAATGAATGAATGAATGAATGAATGAATGAATGAATGAATGACAATGAATGAATGTCTTCTTTTAGTCCAAATATCAAAAAATTCTTATATCAAGAAGCATTTTCTAGGTAAGCAAAACTTTTTGTCTTGTTTTCAGAAATAATATGCCAATATTAAGTGAGTTTATCCTTAAAACAAGCAAAATAATCTGCCAATGGGGTAAGCAAAATAATCTTGTTTTTCCTTTTGACATAATATTATTTTGCTTACCCCATTGGCAGATTATTTTGCTTGTTTTTCAGGAAAGACTCACTTAATTTTGGCATATTATTTCTTAAAACAAGACAATGTTTTTGCTTGTCTAGAAAACTCTTCTTGATTTAAGATTTTTTAGATATTTTAGAAACAAGACTAAAAATATAAGAAAATAATTTTTTTTGCAGTGTGGTACCATTGTCTGCTTGTCAAAACATGCTTGTCAAACACAATATTGCCTGTGTTGAGCTAACAGGAGTGAAAGTGTACAAGTGCATGTTTCATATTCAGCGGACGTATTGGGCTAAAGTGCATAAAATTACAGTGGATGCTCCCTGCGGCCTAATGTGACTATGAGTAATGAAGGGGGGCGGGGCAGTGCAGCCAAGTAATGACAATATTTAGCTGGACAATCAATCACTTGCCCTGAGAACAACTCTCACATCTCTCACTAAACAACTACAACTACCCAATCTTTTGTTCTGTCTGCCTGTGGTTCTTTCAGTCGGTCTATCCATCTGTCTGTCTGTCCGTTCATCCACTCATCTTACGTACATATCCATTCATCCATCCAATCTATCTATCTATCTATCTATCTATCTATCTATCTATCTATCTATCTATCTATCTATCTATCTATCTATCTATCTATCTATCTATCTATCTATCTATCTATCTATCTATCTATCTATCCATCCATCCATCCATCCATCCATCCATCCATCCATCCATCCATCCATCCATCCATCTATCCTATCTATCTGTCTATCTGTCTATCTGTCTATCTGTCTATCCATCCAATCTATCTATCTATCTATCTATCTATCTATCTATCTATCTATCTATCTATCTATCTATCTATCTATCTATCTATCCATCCATCCATCCATCCATCCATCCATCCATCCATCCATCCATCCATCCATCCATCCATCCTGTCTGTCTGTCTGTCTGTCTGTCTGTCTGTCTGTCTGTCTGTCTGTCTGTCTGTCTGTCTGTCCGTCCGTCCGTCCGTCCGTCCGTCCGTCCGTCCGTCCATCCATCCATCCATCCATCCATCCATCCATCCATTCATCCTGTCTGTCTGTCTGTCTGTCTGTCTGTCTGTCTGTCTGTCTGTCTGTCTGTCTGTCTGTCTATCCATCCATCCATCCATCTATCTATGGATGCGAATGTCAAGGAAAACACACACAGAGGTCACAACAGAGAGGAAGGTGCGGGTTGGGATTAATTAAAGTCAGACTAATGGGCATTTTTTCCTTTGTAAAGCTTAATGAGTTGTGTCTAAACGAGCTGGGACATGTCTGAGGCCTGCCGATAGCGGTATGACAGAATGCAGAGATGGAGAAGAAAGGAGCTGCCAACAGAGAAAAAAAGAAAGCGAAGAGACGAAAAAATAAAAAGGTCATTGAATGACAGAAAGAAAGAAAGAAAGAAAGAAAGAAAGAAAGAAAGAAAGAAAGAAAGAAAGAAAGAAAGAAAGAAAGAAAGAAAGAAAGAAAGAAAGAAAGGTTTCGTGAAAAAGTTAGCTTTTTAATTTCAATGAGAATTGAGATGTAATGAAACTGGATCTCACACCATGGCATTTGGAGAAAAATTATAAACAATGAATGCAACTTTTCATGTAATAAGCAGTGAATTAAACGTTATGTTTACAATTTTACTGTTCTATTAAAAAAAACATTTGAGTGATAAAACAACTGTTATAATGAAAAATGTATTTATAAGCATTTTAGTAATAATATATATATACATATATATATATACATATAAATATATATATATACATATATATATATATATATATATATATATATATATATATATATATATATATATATATATATATATATATATATATATATATATATAATAATATTAGTAATTACATGTCAAAATTAAATGTTATCCTTCATAAGCCATTAGCCATTAAATTCTCAACAATTTAGCTTAGTTACACAGTCTACCAATCATATTCAGCTTCAGAAAACCAAACTACTGACCAACAGCAGTGTTATGACCCTCAGCTGGAGTGCCAGCGAGTTCTGCTAGGAGGCATTCCATCTGTTACTTCTGCCAGCCACCCGGACTCAATTTCCCATAACCCTTTGCACTTATCACTTTCTCAGCTGTTCTTAATTACCTGGACTATTTAAGTCACTTTCACAATAGCAAAGTCTCACTTGCCTATAGTGTACACTTTCCTTGTTTGTTTTTTTTTTTTTTGCCTTGACTGTTTTTTCTTGGGCTGTTCTTAATAGTGATGGTGAGATTAAACCTTATGACTAGGCCCACACGGAATGTGCGCACGCAGAATTCCGCAGATTTTTCACAGATTCTCCGCAGAGTTTTAGCCCATCATTAATTCTGTTTATTTACTTGCAGTTAACTATTTACTGTTAATCTAATTGGATTTGCATTTTAAACATTAAATAAAAGTTCAAAAGATATTATTTTTTATTTCACATTTTAAGGTTTTAGTTATGATACTCCTAAAATAATTCCGCAGAAATCCGCAGATTTTTACCAAAATTCTCAGCAGAAATAGCAAAAAACGTCCGCAGATTCCGTCTGGCCCTGCTTATGACATATTGAAGCTTTTCAGCCATTTGGTTCACAAAATGTATAATTTCTCATGACATCGTTTGCTCACATTACCACCAGGTAACCAAAGATGGTTGAACAAGCATATATGTGGCCTGATATTATCTGCGATATGCTGTATTTTATTTATATGCATGTAATATACACTACCGGTCAAAAGTTTGGGGTCAGTAAGATTTTTAAATGTTTTAAAACAAGCTTCTCCTGCTCACCAAGGCTGCATTTATTTAATAAAAAATACAGTACAAATTGTTAAATTGTGAAATGTTATTGCACTGTAAAATAACTGTTCAAAAGTAGTTTATTGTTTAATTTTATAACTTATTGCAGTGATTTTAAAGATGAATTTTCCCATGTCCCATGATCCTTCTACTGTAATATTAATTATTATTACTATTATTATTACTATTAATGGTAATTGTAATAAAAGCAGTAATGACTGGAGGAATAATTTAATTTAAAACTACACAAAATAAGAAAGCAGTTATTTAACATTTGAATAAATATTTAACAATTTAACAGGTCTTTTACATTTAATAAATGCCGCCTTGATAAACAGAATAATTTTCTTTTAAAAAACCATGAAAAAAATAAATAAAACTGACCCCAAACTGGTAGTTATCAGTAGTGTATATATTTAATATATACAATATTATTAGTCTAAAACAGGAAATTTGAGGGGTTTAAATAGGCAGAGGGCAGTTAGTCAAAGCTTCAAAACAATGAAACTAATGGCTTAGCAAAATAATTCAATGCTTTAAAACATTCTTTGCAGGGACACCTGATGGTCAAAACCATGAAAATGCAAAAAAAAAAAAAAAAGAAAGGGAAAAAAGCATTATATATTATTAAATATTATTATATATTGTTTGTTCCATGTTGTGCTCTGTTAAACAGGCCAAACAAGAGAATATTAACTGTAATTCTGGTTCATTTTACAAATGTCTCATTCAAATGTCTACAAACTCGTAAAACTAATGCAAGATCAGGTAAAAACAATGAAGACTGTTCTGCAATTTGCCACTCTAAATGCAATCTAAATGAAGCTGCATTATACTAAGCGAAGAGCCAACACATTTTTGAAACATTTTGAAACAGCAATGATGTAATGAAGGTCTGTGTACTGAAATCACATGACCTTGCCAAATGAATAGGCTCTCCGAACCACTGATTCAAAACTAATGATTCATAAAGATTTCAAAACTTCACAAAGCAAGGTTTTGAAAGCAGCCATCACTAGCACCAAGAGTAAAACCAGTCCCTGAACCAGTCAGCAAATGAGGTTTTAGACGTCATCAATGACATCATTGCTCCAAAACAAAACAAGCCTCAATACAGGCTTAACTGAAAGCTTCTGGAACTTCTCAACACACACACTCCGAAGATCCGGCACAGATCATAACATCAATAGTTCTTGGTCTCTGTGAATGTTTGGTGTCTGTCCTGACCATTTCATGTTTGCTGGATTACTCTATTGGATTATCTTGGACATTCGTCGTTTCTGACCACACATCTTCTAAATAAACTTCACTTGGATCCTCACCTCTACTGTCATGCTCTGTACGTTAAACACAGTGATTCGCAGTATAATGTTTAGTCACCTACAGTATGATAAACTCACAGTCACTGAACACACCCTAATGAAACCAATCCAGGTCTTTCTTTCAATTCGGTTTCAACTCGGGTCATAACCGCAACCGAGATATCTCCAACTGTCCTTGCACCACTATCACTTCATACATTACTTTAGATGTTACATTGAAGGTTTCCACACCAGTAGCCAGTTGCTTGAACTGTGAGTGCCCCTCTGTGTGCATGTGCGTGAGTGTGGTCATGCTGGCACACAGTGTGACAGAGATAGATGATGTGATGATAGAGGGCTGGTCTGGTGTGAGTATTTGCGTCAGAGCCTCCTGACCCAAAGCTCTCTTTGCTTTACACACTTCCATCATGCATTAGTTAATGACCATTACTGCTCCACACACACACTTACCTTGGATCTGAGACATTCTGCTCTGTGTGTATGTGTGTGCATCACTTTTTTCTCTAATGTTAGATAATAGTGATGTTGGTTTGCAAATAGCTTTAAATGCAACTTCCAATTGTTGGTAAAATATTAATAATTGTCACACACATACAGTTGAAACCAGAAGTTTACATACACGGTTTAAAAAGGCACATAACCATTTAAAAAAAAGTCAGATGTTAATGTGACTAAACATTTTCTCTTTTGGGTAAGTTAGGATTATTAAATTTGTTTCTCTTATGCTTAATAGCAGAATAATGAGAGAGATATGTTTTGAGAAATTGTTATAACTTTTCTTGAATATCAAGTTTATATACAATAAGATTATTATGCCTCTGAAAAAGCTCAGATGATGGTGTCAAGGTTTTGGAAGTTTCTGATTGGCTAATTGACAACATTTGAGTTAATTGGAGGCACAACTGTAGAATAGTATTTATAGAAAACCTCAAACACACTGCTTCCTTGTGTGACAACATGGGAAAATCAACAAGCCAGAATCAACAAAAAAGCCAGATTACAATTTGCTAAATTACACTGGGAAAAAGACAAATTTTTGGAGGCCCTGTTTACACTAATGCGTTTTCATTTTGAAATGGCGTTTTAGATCAAAAACGATCTGCGTCCACACTAGCGTTTCATCTAGCGTTTCTAAACATATCTCCGTCCACACTACTCCACCAAAAACTTATATCACGTGACCATTCGCGCACTCTGGGCATGCACGTTAAAGTATAAACAGGAAGCATGTGTCTCGCTCGGCATTTGGTGATTGTTAGTCAACAAATGCTGGTTGAATGATGATCGCGAGCAATTAGCGAGTGCTCGAACAATAGCTTGCCTCTTGCGAATATATGCAGCTGCTGTAGTAAAAAAAGGCAGAGTTTAACAAAAATAAGCGAAGGATATGCAATGACCTAAAAGCCCCAATCAGGTAGCGAATCTCAGCAGCCACGCCTCCGTCTTCCGATGTCTCAGTTTTCCCCCATCCACAATGAGACGGAGCAGCAGCGTTTTCAAAAGGCTCCGTTTTCGGGGCTCGAAAACTCCGGCGTAGTGTGGATGGATGGCGTAACCGTAGCAAAAATTCCTGCAAACTTGTGAGAAGCTTGTGGAAGGATACCCAAAACATTTGACCAAAGTTATACAGTTTAAAAGCAAAGCTAAAAGAAAATATCAAGGAAATGTATGTAAACTTTTGACTGTCTAGAAATTAATAAACAATTCTCAAAAAACGGACCTAAAATAGTAAACGTTTAGTATGATTTACCATCAGACATTTTTTTAAAAATGGTTATGTTCCTTTTTTAGAGTGTATGTAAACGTCTGGTTTCAACTGTATCTACAAGGGCGGCCCAGAGGCTCTGTGATTAACACTGTCACCTCACAGCAAAAAGGTAGCTGGTTCGAGTCCAGGCTGGGCCAGTTGGCATTTGTGTGTAGTTTGCACCATCTCCCTGTGTTCGTGTGGGTTTCCTCCGGATGCTCCGGTTTCCCCCACAGTCCAAAGACATGCGCTATAGGTGAATTGAATGAACTAAATTGGCCGTAGTGTATGAGTATGAATGAGTGTGTATTGATGTTTCCCAGTACTGGGTTGCAGCTGGAAGGGCATTTGCTGCGTAAAACTTATGTTGGAAGAGTTGGCGGTTCATTCCACTGTGGCAACCTCTAAAATAAATATTAAGCCGAAGGAAAATGAATGAACATATCTACAAATCCTCTAAAATGCATATGCAAAGACAAGTATAGTAACAAAATAACTTGTGTGAAATGTTTCCCCTTCAATTGTCACCAAGACTATTTTATGAAAATATAAAATGCCTAGAATATAAAATACATACTAAACAATAAACAATAAAGTAAAGCATTTTTGAAATGCAAATTTTCCTGTGATTACTGCATATTATTCTAATAAAGCTGTTTATGTGGTTAAATAAATGTATATTATGAAAACATTTTAAAAATATCTTTGGGGAAACTATTAAAAGTGCTATTAAAAGAATAAAAAGGTGTTAAGGACTGTGAATACATATAAATAAACAAATTATAATTGCCTTTTTTAAAATGTACAGTATTCACCTTATTCTCTGCGTACGAGCAGGCGCAGCCATTTAAAGTTTTTTTGGAGACTCTTTCGAGAATTCCAGTCTTAGACGTTTAAAAAAGGTAGTTTGGCTGCTTAATGTTGCAAACTTCTCTTCTTGTCGGCTTTGTCCCTTGCGGGGTCGCCACAGCGGAATGAACCACCAACTTATCCAGCACGATTTTACGCAGCGGATGCCCTTCCAGCCGCAACCCATCTCTGGGAACTTCCACACACACATTCACACTCATACACTATGGACAATTTAGCCTACCCAATTCACCTGTACTGTATGTCTTTGGACTGTGGGGGAAACCGGAGCACCCGGAGGAAACCCACGCGAACCCAGGGAGAACATGCAAACTCCACACAGAAACGCCAACTGACCCAGCCCAGCCGAGGTTCGAACCTACGACCCAGCGACGTTCTTGCTGTGAGGCAACAGCACTATCTACTGCGCCACTGGGTTGCCCTGTTGCAAACTTATATTTTTTTATTATATCATTCTACTTTGTCATGCAAACACTTAAGTTTAAGTTTAACAACTTTATTAATCCCACCAGATGCAATTACATTAGGGTAGTAGCATTTCATGATACAACAAACACAAAGAGACAAATCACTTACAAACAGTATTAAAAAAACACAATCCAGCATGCTTCATAATAACTTCATAAATAGTACTAAAAAACATAGAAAAGACCCATATATTAAACATTTTAATTTAAATTTAAAACTTGCTAAAATGTAAGGTTGTAAAGCCTTATTGCCTCAGGAACAAAGGGAAATTTATATCTGTTAGAAGAGCATTTGACGTTTCTAAACTTTCTTCCAGAGGGCAACAGAACAAAAAAAGGCTTCAGAGGATGGGAGTCCTCTCCTATCACACTTTGAGTTTTCCTTAACATTTGCTGTTCATGTAACTCTGCAGAGGTAAACCAATAATCTTGGAGCAAGTCTTGACTAAGTTTTGAAGACGATTTTTTTCTCTAACGGAAAGTGAGGAGAACCAGCATAAAAAGTAGAGCAAGTAGTATGACTGTTTCTGCGGTTTATTATTCCTAGTCATTTCTCCCATATAGACAGAAGTTCTAAAACAATCGCTAAAACGAGCGCACTTCTGCATTGAAGAATAAGGTCAATATGGCATCATGAATGTCACCTTTCATCAAATAAATCTGCCCATGCTCAAAAACATTATCAATCAATCAATAAATCAATCAATCAATCAATCAATCAATCAATCAATCAATCAATCAATCAATCAATCGATTTGGAAATCAAATCAAATCAAATCACTTTTATTGTCACATCATCAGCAGTACGTGTGCTATGATGAGTGAAAAGCTTAGGTGCTGGCTCCAGACAGTGCAAAATACAGACAGTGCAAATACAACGACAGTGCGAAATACAGACAGTGCAAAATACAGACAGTGCAAAATACAGACAGTGCAAATACAACGAAAGTGCAAAATACAGACAGTGCAAATACAACGACAGTGCGAAATACTGACAGTGCAAAAATACAGACAGTGCAGGATACAACAACATACTCACAAAAAACAAGACAATGTAAAATTGGCAATGTTGACAGCGATACGTATGCAGTATTGTTTTAAGTATGGATTTGTTAAAGTGCAGTGCATGCTACATCTTGATGGTGTGCAGTGCGGGGTATGGAAGAGTTTGTGTGGGGTGTGTTAAGTGTTCATCAGCCTGATAGTCTGAGGGAAGAAACTTTCCTTCAGTCGGCTGGTGCGTGACCGTATGCTGCGGAACCGTCTGCCTGAGGGTAGCAGAGAGAAAAGTCTATGGCTTGGGTGGCTGGAGTCGCTGATGATTCTCTTGGCTTTCCTCATGCACCTCCTGGTATAGATGTCCTGGAGGGAGGGAAGCTCACCTCCTACTACGCGTCCAGCAGTTCGCACGATCCTATGTAGACCTTTGCGATTGCTGCTGGTGCTGTTTCCGTACCAGGTGGTGATGCAGCCAGTGAGGATGCTCTCCACAGTGCAGGTGTAGAACGAGCGGAGGATGTGGGGGCTCATTCCAAACCTCCTGAGACGCCTGAGGAAGAAGAGACATTGTTGTGCCTTCCTCAGCACTGCATCTGTGTGGGCAGTCCATGTCAGATCCTCAGCGATGTGTACTCCAAGAAACTTGAATGTGCTGACTCTCTCCACTGGTGTCCCGTTGATGGTGATGGGAGTGTGTTCTTTCTTCTCTCTCCTGAAATCCACCACCAGCTCCTTGGTTTTGCTGATGTTGAGTGAGAGGTGGTTTTCCTGACACCACTGCGTCAGAGCGTGCACCTCCTCTCTGTGGGCCGTCTCATCATTATCTGTGATTAGGCCCATTTAAGTTAAGCATTTGTCAGTTGAGCATTAGTGAACGTGAACTGAATGTTCATGTTAAAGGTGCAGTAGGTGACCTGCCAAAATGCTATCCGTTAGCGTAATATCTTTGAAAAAACAGTCCCTTTCCTGGCGTCCAAAGTCACACCTCCTGAAATCCCAAACGTGCACCTTAAATATGACAGTAGACAATCCACTAGATCATGTCATTCGCCAGTTAGAAAACTATATAGTACTTTATACTATATCTAGCACGTTTTCAGTTAAGTAGCAAGCAAAGCTTGTCATAATGTGCAATATTTGTAATATATCTTGTCATAATATGCTAAACTTGTCATAATGTGCAATATTTCATGCATGCAAGGATCACTGGTCTCACTCTCTCAGGTGCTTTGTCCTAAAGCGACTACTGTCTGCTTAGTGGTTCTCCGGCAGGGTGCAAGAATTACACTTATTACTAAGCCGTACTTACATGCTATTTCAGATGGAATATTCAGAGTAGCGGTAAACAATATAGGGAGCATCACAGGTTGTCATTGTTCAAAAATGAACCAATGTGAATATAAAACCAAATTTAGCTCAGTTAAGCAGGCTAGGCGGAATAGTGCTATTTACTTATGTTTTCTTGTTAACCTAAATAAAAATCTGCATTATCTATGCTGTAAAAGGTCCCTTATGAAACAGAAAATAGTAGAGTTGGGGTTGAGTCCACCTTTGTCGAGTCCAAGTTAAGACCCAGTCTTTTAAAAAAATAGTCACATCAATCTTTCGCTGGAAGATTTGAGTGGCTGAACAACACTTCTGTGTATATAACCCATTTGTAACAACACAATCTACATCAGCTTTGCGTGACTAAAAGAGTTTTAAAACATAACATCACCTGTCTAAAAGAAATACTTTAGCCATGGTGTCATCCTTCCTTCAGCGTGCAAAAGTAACTCTAATATTGATTCAAAATGTTAACATTTTATTCAGCGTTTGTTTTTACTGATGTCACTCTTTCGTGTGCACGTAAACACGGCGAGGTTTTAGAAAAAATTGCTGAAGGAAAAATTCACCTAAATTGTTAAATTGAAAAAAAAAAGTTAAATTGGCTGAAATTTACCCACCCTCAGGGCAACCTGAGATGTATTTTTATAAAGAAAATGTGGCTCTTGATGATTAATTCACATTAACTAAGACATTTAAATGCTGTAGAAGTGTTGTTCATTACCTTAAATTGACTGAAACTCTTTTGCAAACTGTTACTGGAAATAATTCTCCATTTCTGACAAATAAAAAAGGTAGATGATGCTCCACTGCATGTACTGCCAGGACTCTTTCTCTGTTCTGTCGTTCAGTATTGTTCTATTGTTATCCTCCGAAACATAGACACAGAGACGGAGACAGAGTTTACCTACAAAACAACAGTTGCTCCTGACACTGCCATCCTGCTGTATTAACCTCACCCAAAGAGTCAGCAAATAGAGAGAGATGAAAAGAGAAGCAAGCAATTAGCCTGTGTGTGTGTGTGTGTGTGTGCATGTGGGTGGGTGTGTGTCTTTGTGTCTGCTTTATATCTGTTCCCACGTCCACCAGCCTCTCTTCTTCCCTGCGCCCTGGCCTCTAGAAAGTGCTGATCTGGCTCTTTCTCGGGCTCTGTCCTTCTCCTCTCTTCTCGCCCATGTTCTTTTGCTCTCTCGCAGCCAGTCAGAGTCACGGCAGTGGGACATGAACACAATGCTAATCAGGTGTTCTTCTTCTTCTTCGTCTCTGCCACTGCCGCTCCGTCTCACTGCCGGTGATGTCAGAAGTCATAAAAGCAAGAAAACAGCCGGCCTGCGTATTTGTTCCTGCCTTCACTTCCAGTTACTCAGGCCTTCATTCACGTGCAGCAATACTATTTCAGGTTGACTAACATGTCGCGGCTCCAATCCAGGGAAAAACACTAACAAAATCACAGGCTTGGGAGTGGATTTTACATTTTCTAAATGCCTGGAGATGCTGGCTGTGCAAGATTTAAAATAGATAAATCATTATCTTAAATTTAGAAGCAACTTTGGCTTAAAATATTAATTTTTTTTTTTAAGGTACGTGTAATATTTTTTATTAACGTTTTTTTTTTTTTTTTCAGAACATGTTTTAGGTTGGCTTAAAATATTTCTACATTGCTTTTTTTCAAGGTTTGGTAAAAAAGAAATGATGCTCTATTTATTTCTGCAATGAAAAGGGGTCAAAAATGTTATTATTTATATTAACTGTTATCTGAGGATCACTTTTAATGTTATCAAGGTCAAAAAAAGATTATTATTTTGGTCAAGAATCTTGGTGTGATTCTGGAGTCATATCTAAATTTCAGTAGTCATGTCAAAGCAGTAACTAAATCAGCATACGATCATCCCAAAACCATTGCAAGAATTAGATGTTTTGTTTCCAGTGAGGACTTAAAGAAACTTGTTCATCCTTTTATCACCAGCAGGGTGGATTACTGTAATGGACTCCTCACCGGCCTTCCCAAAAAGTTCTTTCTGACCAGAACCAGAAAATCAGAGCACATCACACCTGTCCTCAGGTCTTTACTCTGGCTCCCAGTTACATTCAGGATAGATTTTAAAGTATTACTACTTTTCTATAAATTACTAAATGGCCTAAGACCTCAATACATCACAGATACGCTCACTGAATACAAACCTAACAGATCCCTTAGATCATTAGGATCAAGTAAATTAAAAATTTCAAGAGTTCAGTCAAAGCAGGGTGAATCGGCCTTCAACTGCACCCCCTGCTGCTGGAATCAGCTTCCAGAAATGATCAGATGTGCTCCAACATTAGGTACATTCAAATCAAGACTGAAAACACGTCTGTTTAGCTGTGCCTTTACTGAATGAGCACTGTGCTATGTCCAACAGATTGCACTATTATGTCTTTCGTTTCTATTTCATTCCTTTAAACTCTGTTTTAACACATCCTGATCTTTTTTTAATATTTTTCATTTTCTTGATTTTTATTCTTGTTAATGTAAAGCACTTTGAATTACCATTGTGTATGAAATGTGCTATATAAATAAACCTGCCTTGCCATAATTTAAAGTAATAGACTAGGTTTTACTCCACTCATCTGAACGCACAATTTAAAAAGGTGTGGCACTTTTTGTATACTGAGAGGTAAATGCCCAATAGTGTCATTGGCTAACAGTTTGCATATTTAAATATGAGCCTATGCTATATCCTACATAGATGGATTCTGCCATAATTTGGGCTAACCCTTTATAAGGCACTCATTGAAATACTTATTGAAAAAATCCTAAAGTGTTACTGGGGGTTATTATAACATGTTTGACATTACATTACAATATATTTAAAAATATATATATATATATAAATGTCAATGACTTCACCATATTTGTTTCTTTGCCCAATAAACAGTTAAAACATGCAACACAGGCTCATTGGGAAAATGTGCCCAGGGATACATTTCTGAGAACCAAGAAATATGCTCCTTGGGGTACACAATGACTGGATTTTGTGTGTAAAACAACGTGGTTGTACCTAGTTACAGCGTGACTGCTTTGCTAGGCAGCTTACCGCAAATGTCGCCAGACTTGGGAAGCAGAGCAGGCCTACGTTTGAGTTTGGCAAACGATAATTCCAGAAACCAGGTACAACAAACCACCAAAAAAAAAAAGGTTCTTAAAAATTGTATCCCTGGGCACATATTTCCAATGAGCCTGGATTGTAAAAATACACATCAACATATGAATCGATTGTATCAGTGTCACATTGTGCATTGTTTATCTTGTTTGTAGCGGCATTAAAATTATATGAACAAAGTAAAAAGTTCTTAATGATATTTAGTTGTATGTGTTGACCTGCATCCACCCCTCATTATTTACTGCTGTACAACAATACATACTGTTTTTTCATCACTGTAAGGGGTAGTTTAGGGTTGAGGTAGACGCAGATGTTAATTAAACAAAACAGTTCACTGTAATAGATGGGTTTAGGGTTGGGGTAGGTGTAGCTATTAATACAATAGACTGAACAAACAAACTAAATATTGCATCATAACCACCATACACTCAAAAATGTTATGGTTCATTATGTAATGTAATGTGTATTTATATAGCACATTTATCATGTAAGGGCATAAATGCGGGTCTCTCCACAGCACCACCAGTGTGCAGCATCCACTTGGATGATGCGACTGCAGCCACAAGACAAGGCGCCAGTGTGTTCACTACATACCAGCTATTGATGGAGTGGAGAGATAGTGATGGAGTCAATTCAGTGGGTGGGGATGATTGGGAGGCCATGATAGGTGAGGGCTGATGGAGGAAATTTGGTCAGGACACCGGGGTTATACCCCTACTCTTTGCAAGAAGTGCCATGGGATTTTTAACGACCACAGAGAGTCAGGACCACGGATTAACGTCTCATCCGAAAGACGGCGCTCATTGACAGTAAAGTGCCCCCTTCACTTTACTAGGGCATTAGGACTCACACAGAATGCAGATTGAGCGCCTACTGCTGGCCTCACTAACACCACTTCTAAAAGCAACCCAGTTTTTTCATGTGGTCTTCCATCCAGGTACTGATAAGTCTCAGCCCTGCTTAGCTTCAATGAGTAACCGCTCTTGGGCTGCAGGGTGACATGGCTGTGGTAATATCACTTCAAATATATTGATCAAAATGAATATCAATTAAAAAAAAATCTAATTTAGTCCATTTTTATAAATATTATACATTTAAAAAATGTTGACATTCTTGGGTTAACTTATTTGAGAATATAAAGTCAGGATTAACCACTTCCATCATTAAGCACACATGGTTCAGCATAAAATGTGTGTGCCTATGTGGGTCTGCAGCTGGATATATCTCACTGCATGTGCTAATCGGTGGGTGGAGCTAAACAGGCAGTGATGTAGAATGTAGAGTTTAGCCACACTCTTACATTTTAAAGTGGCACATTCACAATCTGTTGTTCTGGCTGATTGGCTTAAATCTAAGCAGACTAACAAGAAAGTTTTGAAACTTGCAGAATGTTTTTATACCACAACATAATACTTAACTTTGAGGAATTATTTACATAACAGGCAAGAAATGTGCATGTGTCTCGCAGTTTCAGGAGTTTATATGTCCCAAATGTTCCGCTCTAATGACTATATGTATGTATTAATTCTGACTGTGTAAATTAGGACTAGCTCACGGCATGCTGGGCAGGCAGCCGGAGATGTCAGAATGCAGCAACATCATCCAAAGCATCCAGCATCACCGTGGCGACAGGAGACACAAAGTGTTCTGCCCCCCCTCCTGCCACTTCACCTGTACTGGACAACCGTCACGATTACACTCAATCACAACTTACAAATCGCAAGAACTGGCGGTACAGTCATGAGAAAATACATACAGCAGTTCAAAACAGTGTGTTGTGCAGCACGATTCCAATGCTTTGTATTAAATTTGAAACATGCTGGTGTGTAGTGCAAATTGGTTCAGGGTTTTAAAATGTGGACTACGGCCAATTTAGTTTATTCAATTGACCTATAACACATGTCCTTGAACTGTGGGGGAAACCGGAGCACCCACATGAACTTAGGGAGAACATGTAAACTCCACACAAAAATGCTAACTGGCCCAGCCGGGACTCGAACCAGTGACCTTCTTGCTGTGAGGCGACAGTGCTAACCACTGAGCCACCATGCTGCCCCAATACCTCATTTTAGTTTTCTTACAAGGTCATTTGCACTTTTGAACAATCCAGTACAACCTTGCTAATTAAAAGAATTATTTTTTTGTATAAACAAAACTAAATAAAACACACACTGATTTCTGAACTCCTGTATAGTGTACAGAATATACAAATTCATCATTTTTTCTTAAAGTATACAGTATTGTTGCCACTGGAGGGCATGTATTCACAACAAACAAAGGTATAGTTTGATGACGCCAACACAGAGTGGAATCAGGGGAGTTGTGGTCTTCATTATCATTATAAATGAACAACTATCAAAAATCAGGCAAGTAAAAATTGGAGTGCCTCAATGATCGTTTTTAGACTCTATTCACAATAAACATGCTGCACCTTGGACACATTATTAGAAGGCACAGGATTAGCTTTTCCCCTGATGAAACATCTGAACTAAGCTAACTGAGTGTACTAAAGATGTAAAAGACTGGATGACAAACAGATTTATTCTATATAATTCATAATTTATTCTATATAATTCAATTAAAATACAGAATTATTACTATTAGGCCAAAATCCTGTACACAGCAGATCTCACAACTACAATCAGAGGAATACAATGATAACCTCCTAGAGTGGCCCGAGTGTCCACATACGTGGACAGCACATTTTAGCTCCTAAGTGGTTATTTAAAATACTTTGAAAGTTTATATTTTATTACAGACATACAGTGTCATCCTGCAACTGTTTTGCAGCATATAAAATGTCCCAAACCCTATTTTTAACTGTCCAAAATGGGAAAAAAAATAGTTTTTACTCTCGGATAGTCAAAGCAAGTAAAAATAAAAAATTAATTCTATGCTAAATATGCATAAAAGAAAATTTGGGAAAAAGTGTTTTATGTAAATTCGGACCACGAGTCCACATATATGGACATAATTTTTCTCTAAAAGTACATCATATCAAAAAATGATACTTAGATTTTTGTTCTAATTAGGTTCCAATAAGCCCAAATAGCAAAGAGAAATAAAAAAATGCATGTAAAAAAAACACCTCGGGCCTTAAGAGGTAAATATAAGTTCTACTGTCAAAGATCTGGGTGTTATATTATACAGCAAAATAACTTTAAAATCATATCTCACGTCACAAAAACAGCATTATTTCATCTCAACAAAATAGCTTAGCTATTAAACATGCTATCCATCTCAGATGCAAAAAAGCTAGTTCATGCTTTTATGACCTCTAGGCTGGATTACTATAATGCTCTGTTCCCTGGTCCTCTATTAATAAACGTAAGTTAGTTCAAAATGCAGCTGCCAGAGTTCCTACCAGGTCTAGAAAATATGATTATATCGCTCCAAATCAGTCATCCTTAAACTGGCTACCTATGAAGTTCTGTATTTGCTTTTTGCCTTTTGCCTTTTCTTTTTACCCATAGTTCTCTACCTATTCGTCTAGCTCCTGTTTATCTACCCGCTACAATCCCACCCACTCTTTACAATCTCAAAAGTCAGGGCTTCTGGTAGTACCCAGAATAGCAAAGTCCAGGAGGTTGAGCATTTTCATATCTGGCTCCTAAACTCTGGAGTAGTCTTTCTGCTATGTCCGAGGCTCAGACACACTCTCTCAGTGCAAAACTGAGAGAAAAAAGATTTTGCTTTTTATAAAAGCATATATACAATAAATCACATACAGAATACAGCTAAATGCATATCTTCAGATACCTTCTTTTACATCGACATTTAATATCAATCAATATATCAATTTCAATATCTCCTTTTTCAAATAAACGATAAAGAGCAGCTACACTTATTCTCTTTCCTTTACACTCTATTTCCACCTAGGGATGCCCATCCCAAGGCTCCTAGAGATTGTGCAGCACCACTCCATCAAGACATGAAGAGATGATGCCTTCTGAGGAATTTAAGGACAACACAAACACTTAATACACAAATACACTTTATTGAACATCTATTATACACATAGACATGACTTTTCTGGAAGGACACTATATTGTGAAAAGCATTTAATTGAACGCATTATATCCTATGGGTCAGTATTTAAAATAGTTTATTTCTCAGGATTTAAACATTCTTTAAAATTTTTAAGTTTTTGATTTTTGAGATATTATGCCTTTAAGTAAATACATATATCCTAAAGGACGTTTAAAAACCGGAAAACAGGAAAAAAAAAATCTTTCTCCTCTGACCTCAAATGTCTTCTCATCCAGCTGTCTCTAATCCCCCTTTTCTCCTTGCCCTCTTTCTCCCTGAGGTCATCTCTTCATCTTAACCTCTTCCTTTCTCACTGTAGGTCATATCTGTACTCCAAACACCCTCAGCCTAATCTCAAAAGTCAGCACTCCTTGATTAATCTGATTTGTTCCTTATTCTTCTCTCTGTTCCTATTATCAGTCTGCAGACATCCCCCTTTTTGCTTGTGTGTTCAACCGCAAGGAGGTCATTTATCGCAATTAACACAAACATCAGCATCAGAACCACAACTGTGATGTGATGTACGGCAACTCAACCAGTCAAGTCGTTAATATGACAATTTCAAAACAAAAACACTGAATTAATGAGCAATTACGGCTTATAAAGAAGAGGGATTCATTAATATGCATGATGCAAAAGTGAGAAATCCACAAAAACCGACACACACTTAAATCCACCAAGACTATCGATATTCAGGAGAAGCTGTAGAGCTATTTGACATACTGTAATACATATGTTTATGATATGTTGCTAGGTAAAGGCATAATTTCTTAATTGAATCACTCATGATGAATCTGTTATCACAAGCAGACATAATTCATGTTTAACATTGTGCTGCGTCTGCACTGTATTTATGTTCGCCACTGGCGTTCATTTATACATCATGAGAACACACCCTGCAGAGGCTGCAGACACACGCACACACACACACTCAGAGGCTTCCCCCTGTGACCATGCTTTATCTCTCTCGCTCATTCACACTCTCCTCAAAGGTGATTCATTCATCGCTGCCACGTTTGCATTGATTCACTGCGGTAATGCGGAATCTGGGTTGCCAGGTATTCCACTGACAAATCTCTCCGGGCAACACAGGGGAAGGGCTTTCCTTCGGCATCTCCTTGAGGGGATCTGGAAACCCCTGTTGAAAATGCCTGGCAGCCTCTTAATGGCTGGCTCCTGACTGTATGTAATGATAATGAGGGTTATCAATGAAATAATTACAGTCTTAGAATTCTGGACAAAACGCAACTAATTGCCTCAGTTTATCCCAGAGGATGTAGTTAGTGTGGGTAAAAAAAAGTGCTTCTTCAGTAGAAAAAAAAAAGAGAGAGAGAGGTGGATTTTCAAAATTATTACTGTACAAACATGCCCTTATTCTCCAAGCTTATTTAGGGGAGAACATTAGTCTGTAAAGTGTATCGTAGGAATAAATAGACTTGAAATTCACCTCTTAGCCTTCATTAAAAATATTCAAATGAGCTATATTAAAATTGTATTGTTATTAAATCATATAACAAAACTGGAGTAATGGCTTTTGAAAATGTAGCTTTGTAATCAGAAGAATAAATTACATTTAAGAAAATAACAAAACAGAGTTATTTTAGCTGTGTCTCATGGTAACACTTTACAATAAGGTTCATTAGTTAATGTATTTACTAACATGAGCTAATCATGAACAACACGTGTACAACATTTGTTAATCATAATTGAACATTTACTGATGCATTATTAACATCCAAGTCCATGCTTGTTAACATTAGTTAATGCACCGTAAGTTAACATGAACTAACAATGAACAACTTTATTTTCATTAACTTAACTAACATGAATAAATACTGTAGTAAATGTATTGTTCATTGTTTGTTCATGTTAGTAAATGCATTAATTAACATTAACTAATGAACCTTATTGTAAAGTGTGACCTGTCTCATTTCAGAGGCTGTATCCTCTGAAGGATGCATTGGAAGGGTCTCATTTCAAAGACATTTGAAGGCTCCTCAAAGATTATAGAATACACAAGACATGTCATTTGTATAGTTTTGAATGGGGAAAGTGTAACAGTCAATATGGTGAATGAAGCCCCGCCTACTAGTAAGGAAGCCAATCATCGATCGCTATAGACTGATGTTTCTCTGGGGAGAAGTTCTGACCAGACGTGTGCTTTTATGACAGTTTGATGGTCAACAAACGAACTTGAATCTTAACGAATGGCTTTACAGACATAAGAAATATATCCACATACAGCTTTAAATGAACCAAGTGCATTTGAAAACAAAAGTTTTTTGTTTCAGTAATCTGTATGAAAGGAACGCAAGGTACAGTACGTCCTGTCAAACGCACGTCACATGACAGGCAACTACACGAACGGCCTCTACTGTAAGTTGTAAACAAAGAGTCGCTGTCATTTCTGAAGGAGATTCGCCATCAAGATCAAGTTGTGAATTACTTTTGATGAACAGCGCGATCAGACAATTATTATCCAGAGGATGAAAATGAGTAAAACTTCCATAATTGAGGTTGTCGTGATCTTGTTCCCTTCGGAAAAAATATGCTGATTTTGTTTGATTTTAACATTTAATAATAATAATAATAATTCCTTACATTTATATAGCGCTTTTCTGGGCACTCAAAGCGCTTTACATATTGGGGGAATCTCCTCATCCACCACCAGTGTGCAGCATCCACCTGCGACGGCAGCCATTTTGCGCAAGACCACACACCACACACCAGCTGATTGGTGGAGAGGAGACAGAGTGATGAAGCCAATTATGATATGGGAAGGGTTAGGAGGCCATGATGGACAGAGGCCAGTGGGCAGATTTGGCCAGGATGCCAGGGTTTAACCCCTACTCTTTTTCGAAGGACATCCTGGGATTTTTAATGACCACAGAGAGTCAGGACTTTGGTTTAACATCTCATCCCAAAGACGGCACTCACTGATCAGTATAGAGTCCTCGTTACTGCTGGGCATTAGGACCCACACAGACAGCAGGTAGGGCACCCCCTGCTGGCCTCATTAACACCACTTCCGGCAGCAACCTAGCTTTCCCATGTGGTCTCCCATCCAGGTACTGACCGGGAACAGCCCTGCATAGCTTCAGTGGGTGACCATGTGAGAGTTGCAGAGAGCTAGCTGCCGGTCGTTCTAGTCATTTAGAAACTAAACTTATGAGACAGTTGTTGTTTAATTTTATTGACAAACAGTTTTGGAGAATTCAATGTTTCCCCATTCAGACAGAATGCCCATGCATACTGCCCGAGAGGCATTTCAAAGATGGCCGCCGAGTGAAATGACTTGCCTAAAAGGGACATTGGACTCCTTCAAATGTAGCCTCAAAATGCGTCCTTCGTTTCCCAGGTAATGAAGGATAAACCGGTGGATCCTTTGTGGCCTCAAACATCCCAAGATTCAGTGCATGCTGATAATGGCAAAATGTATGATTAAAACTTCGGAATAAATGTATGAATCAGGTTTTATTTTACTTGGATATCTAAACGCATGTTAAAAAAATCAAAAAGAATATGAAATGTCTTACTAAAAAGTGATGTTATAGGCAGTTTCCATTTTTGTGTCTATATGTATCAATCAAAGAAAATATATTTACAGCTTTTTTTAACCTTGTTTTGCCTTCAGATTGCTTAAAATAAGTTTTAAAATCACTTTGAAAAAAAGTCATTATAAATTCTATTACCACTTATTAATGGCAGCTGTTATGGTGGCTACGTGACGAGATCTGTCTTCTGTAGGCTAGATTGTCTCATTTTAAAACGCTCGGTTTGGCCTGTGTGGACTTTAAAGGATTCTGGCTAAAATGAGAATCACGTTTTATTTTTAAACTTAAAATCAAGATCACAATTTTCTCATGATTCTGTAGATGTAAAATAAAGATTATTGTGAGTAGGCTATTATTATTGTTAATTCTCAAACGTATGGTAAAACAACAATGTGTAGGTCTACTTTTGGTCAAAACGTTAAATTTTGTATGGACTTGGAAAGGTGGACTTGAACAGACTGTAAATACATCCTGTTTGTTAACTCACAGTTAACAAGTTGAATTATTATGTTTGAGACATATGCTTACACTCTATCATTGACAACATTATTAGACCATTTATTCACTGGTAAAAACAGACATTTGTCATTATCAGATTCCCCCTTGCATTATATTCAACATTATACTGGCTAGACTAGTTATACTGACCCCAGTAAACATTTATTTTCATGCACTACACTCTGTGTTCACTATGAAAGAAAAAAAAACATCAAATGCTTGCCGTAATCATTACTCTAAAATGCACGCTGAACGTTATTTACAACTTTATTACTTGTTATTCACAGCCTATGCAGGTTCTGTTCACTAAAGTAGGCATCATTGGCGGCCGCGCGCGCATCCTCTCTGTAGTAAACAAACAGCTCGCGGTCAGCTCACGTGTGATTTTGCGGCCGCGAATACAATATTACTGTACATTAAGACAGAAATGACATTTTTTAGAGAATTATACCTAGGGATACCACTTTTAACACAAAAAATAAGGGACGCATACTGCAGCGGGGGCCACATCCCCAATCACAGGCCCAATAGCATGCCAGTGATGGTAAATCGCAACTTAAAATATGTTTTCAGGAAAGTATGAACACTTGGACATTAAAATAAAAATCTTTTATTGAAATCTGTGTAAACAGATCAGATGCAGTCAGTCTTTCTCTTTTACAACTCTGCAGCACTGTTATAGCTGATGTTATGTTTAATAGTGTGGTACACCTGTGTTAACTCAGCTGCTGTAACCTAGAGGACAGGAGAAAATACTAATAAACCTAATTTTAAAGGGTGGTATTGATAACAGATTTTGGCTAAAATATTTGTCTTTATTTGCAGTAACACCTAATCAAACCTGGAAACAGCACATACATAAACTAGCTACAAACATTGGCTAATAAAGTTTTCAAATAGCCTATTTAAAAATATGGAAAGTTGCAATTTACTAGTTTATTTTCTTTACATGGGCATTATGTTGTTTATTAATGTAATAAATGTAATGTTTCATGTAATAAATTAATGCTTATGTGCATGACTTAATCTTAACAAGCAAATCATAATATTAAATTGGAATGTGATCCACTTACATTGTTTTTACAAAATTTTTACAAATTTCACTTTGTGACCCAGTGTGTGAAAACCAGGCCAAATCCAATTCTGAGAGAAAGTTTGATTGTAGCCATTCATTTCACTGCTATTTCAGTTGTTGATATGGTTTTTCTCAGTTAATATTAAATACATATATTTTTATTATTTTCACAGACTGTTCTTTATTTTATGTAGAAAACAGTAAATTACAAAAAAAATAAAAAGACTCCAGCTAGATTTTCACAGACTGGGTCACTGTCATTATCATGTCTGCTTCGGGTGAGACTTGGGGTACGAAGAACTGTCTGACTATGCATTGATTTTGTGAGCTCTGTCATTGCGGGAATGCTGCTCTCCGAAGGCATGTTGTCGCACGTCCCGCATGAGCCACAGAGAACGCTCTCCGACAAATCGTGCAGTTGGCTTGATAACAATTTCTACCACTCTGCAGCCAGGTAATTGGTTATTCCCACTCTCTGCGGTACTTTTGCAGCCGCTTGCGTTTAAAGTCTGAAACTTTACGACGTGAGGGTTTACCTGGAGAAGCATCTGCCATTAGGCTACTCTCTGTCAAGACTTGACAGACAGACTCTGCTTAAAAGACACGCCCTCCTCACTGGACAAAGACCAATCAAACTAACAATGACGTCAAGTATTACCCAATCAAAAGTAGGAAATGAGGCATCTTCATAAAATGCATGTGGAATGATTTGCATGAAAAGCTACTTTAAAAAATGACAAAAAATACGGGACAAAACCCGTCCCGTATTGATTCAAAACGGGACGCGCAATTTCATTCTCAAATACGGGACGATTCGGTATTTTAAGGGACGAGTGGCAACCCTAATTATACCTTATAAATAGAGTGTGACACTTTTAACGCCATTTGGATGTGTCCATGTTACTGTGAAGACTTGTGCGCCTTTACGCTTCTCTCCTGACCTTGAAAATATAATTGGCTATATAGCAGAAAAGCTGAATTAAGATCGCGTGTAGGGTGGAATCAAGATTGCGATCTTTATTCCATTAATCGTGCAGTCCTATTTACAATATTAGAGATTTTAATAAAATGCAAACTTGGTGAGCCAATTCTAATGTCATCACTCGACTGAATGGGTGTTATCAGTGGTTATCAGCTAATAGATATGGGCTAGTAGGGGCCTTCTGCGCCTACTGGTAGGCTCAGAAGGCTGTTATCATCCATCCACATGGTTAATCAGCTATAGATCAGATACGACTGTGGCTCGAAGTTAACATAAAATATTAATATTATTTATTAAATTTCCCATTAATTGTATTTCATGAACATCTACCCCTACCACAACCCTAAACCCAGCTGTCACAGTAATGTAAAAACAGATCTGGATCTGGAGTCTTCTCTATTAGTGTAGCTGATTAACTATGTGGATAGATGATAATAGCCTTCTGAGCCTATTTATTATGTATAATGTATAATGTATTATTATTATTATTATTATTATTATTATTATTATTATTATTATTATTATTATTATTATTATTATTATTATTTCCCAGGCAAAGTATATTTTTGTTTTAAGCAATAAAACACACTAAATTGTGTTCAGTCAAAACATACACAATTTTTTTTTTGCTAACATAGTGTAAGAAAAAACAAAACTAAACATTGAGGACAATTCATTCATCATTCATTTTCCTTCAGATTAGTCCCTTATTTATCAGGGGTCACCACCGCCAATCTCAATTAATTTTTCATCATAAATAAATTTCAAACAAACATAAAGTACCAACATATTGGCACTATATACAGTAACTATGTTCTTCAAAAATAAGTCAACGTAAGGGACAACCAATTTGTTTCTCCTTTCACATCAATTATTTGACCCAAAGGCTCATTCCTTCATTTTTCCACTCACTTGCCAACACCAAAATTGTTGCCCTCCACAGAGCCGTGACACGCTATGCTAACCTCTCCATCAGCACACACAAACACATCCTCCACTTCCTCCCCTAACTGCCATTTAACATTTATATAGCGAATCACAGCTTAAGAGCGTATTAGGAACAATGACAGTATGACCTGCAGTAAAAAAGTCATTTATATTTCAGACGCTGTGTTTACCTGACAGCCAGTGACCTTGGAAAGAGCTAATGGTGATTGAGAGGACATACGGAGGCCCATTCAAAACTTACAAAGTGTATAGTAGATATTCAGCCATTCTGCCTGTCACAAGAGCACAGTATGTGCACCACAAGATCTGAATATGAACAAGTATATGACGTATAACGTAAATATAAGCGTTCATCTTATTATAAGTTAAAGGAAATTTTTGACGCTTCCATACGCACATAAATAGTCATAAAATTAAGTCAATGCGTAATACATGTTTTATAAAGCGAATCAATGTTTTTTGTAACAAAAATATTTTTGGATTTTTACATTTTAAACTCAAATCACTGAGTTCTTGAAAACTTCCTCTGACTTGATGTATGACATGTGATGCAATATGTATTCACAGCCGAAGTTACAATGAGAGTAAATGAACATTGACAACTAAACACCAGTAACTAATTGAAAGTGGAAAAAAGAAGTTAAAATTTCAGAGGATTTCACTGTAAATTCAGTTTTTGTAGACCTCCGTTCATCTTCATTCATTCATTCATTTTCTTGTCGGCTTTGTCCCTTGCGGGGTCGCCACAGCGGAATGAACCGCCAACTTATCCAGCACGATTTTACGCAGCGGATGCCCTTCCAGCCGCAACCCATCTCTGGGAACTTCCACACACACATTCACACTCATACTCTATGGACAATTTAGCTTACCCAATTCACCTGTACTGCATGTCTTTGGACTGTGGGGGAAACCGGAGCACCCGGAGGAAACCCACGCAAACGCAGGGAGAACATGCAAACTCCACACAGAAACGCCAACTGACCCAGCCCAGCCGAGGTTCGAACCTGCGACCCAGCGACGTTCTTGCTGTGAGGCAACAGCACTACCTACTGCGCCACTGCGTTGCCTTCCGTTCATCTTCAGAATACAAAATAAGATATTTTAGGTGAAATCTGAGAGCTCCTCATCCTCCCTACAAACTTTCTTTTTCCCCAATTATTTATGCTTTTTAATTGCATTATGGGGCCTTTCTTTCAACAACTTTTAACCTTGAAAAGTTAGAAACAAACATTAGTAGAGGTCTGCACCAGATTTCGTGTGACGCGGGAATACATTTCTGAATAAAAAGCAGTTCTGGTTGGTAATTATGGTGTAATTTGAACAGGAGCAGGCAGTCTAACAATATCGCTCCAGAGATCTATGATTTCCTCATTCTTATTGAGTACCGGTACAGCCAGTGCTCATGACTATTACACATGCTGAACGCATGACCAGTGCTTTCTGCACGTGCATTTTATTTGCACAGTCTGTGCGTGTATCTTCTCAATAATGGTCCTCAGAGCTGGCTTTACCATGGCAGAGCAAAGTGAAGGTGTGCTCTCCTTGAAGGACGTTCAGCTAGCATTGGAAAATGGTCAGTTTACTGTTAGGAAACCCTCATCAGGCAAGTCTGATGTACAGGAGTCTTTTTCATGCGTCATTTTTAAAGTGAAAGTTTGGAAACCAGATCTAAATTTTGCAGGAACTCTCGCGTAGATATTTATTCTAAGCTTGCAGCGGGTGAACAAAGACTGAATATATGGCGGGAGCGGTTGGGTGTGGAATAAAACCTGGCGAGAGCGGGACTAAAACATCAGTCCCGTGCAGACCTCTAATCTATTGTGTGGGTTGGTGTTGTATATCTGATCCTCAACCACCAGGCAGCGGACAGGTACCGGTCTATGGATCAAATGGTACCGGGCTGCACAAGAAATCACGAATGTATGTTTTATTTATTATCTGAGTCTGATCGATCTTTTATTTTGAAAAATAACCGTATTCTCTCGGTTACATTTTGGTCACTTGAGCGCCCAAATTTAACCCACAAGCTGTAAAATGAGTAAGAAACAGATGGAAATTTTGGAAATTTTCTTTGTTAAGGGGAAAAGGCCCAGTGAAGGACCCACAGACTGCCAAGGAATGGATCCACAACTCATTTGTCAACAAATCAGGTGAATCCAGCATGTCTGCAAGATCAACTGATGGAGATCGCAAATGACGGCGGCCTTTTAGGGGTTGTTCGCATATTGCGTCTTTCGCATAATTTCATTGTTTCCAATAGAGGTGCACGCACGAGCGGCACAAAGGGCTCGCACCTTCCAGACACACATATAGTTGAATGAATCCGGCGAGCTCACCGCGATCAGCTATAGCTTGTACGCAAATACACATTTTGGTAAGACTAATTATCCCAGACAAAGACAGAACACCCAAACAATGCAGTACTTAGTAATTTTCTCCATAAATAAAATTTTGTATCAGAGTTACAGCAATGCTTTGTCAGCTTGTCATCCTCTGAGAATACGTTTGATGGTCGCGTAACAACCTACAAAACCCCACCCCCTGGTCCGTGATACAATTGTCAAGCGTTGACCGTTCCACGATGATAAAATGGTTGAGGACCACTGTGACGGTACAAATAACCTTACATTTACATACCAGTGCATTTTCTGTTATTTTACAGACTTATTCCTCTATATATTACTTCTGATACATTACATTATTACAAACTACTAAAATGTCAATAAAAGTCACTTTGTTCAACTGCAGAGTTGAATTTTCAACGTCAAAAGTCAACACTGCAGAAATCAAGGTCTCATTTCAATCCACAACCGTAAATAAATGGAAAACACTTGTGAATCACAAAACACAGAAACAGTGTAGACAGCAAGGTTCTTGACTCGTTCAAAGTCCTGAAAAGTACCAAAAACATCCTTTAAACAACCAAATGCCTTCAGTGGTTCAGTATTATCAAGCTACGTATATATATACATACTTTTACTGTATATGCACATAAAACAAAAATCAAAAGTTTCTTCTGTGTCAGTATATTGCGCACATATACAGTAAGAATGCTGTGTGTCATGCTCAGAAACGACACTGCTTATCAAAAGACTTTATTACCCTCTCTAAATAAAAAAGTAAGATAAACCCAAACAGATGTAAAAAAAAAGATGACATTAGAATTTTAAACTCCCAAAACGCTTCACAAATCACGTTCCTGAATAGTGAGGAGTGCTTTGCGTAAATTGGATTTTACCTGTAAACGAAGGGCAACAGTAAAGCAAGCTTTAATTCTGTGGGAGAATGTACTCTTGCATATTCGTCCATGCAGAAAGCATATGAAATTGAAGTGGTGTTAGCAGATGCTGAGTGCACACACATGGGCTGCTGGATGTTTCATTCATTAATAGATCCATTAAGAGTCTTTTAATTACACTTTGTTCTCCCACAGAGACACTTTGGTCCCGACCGCACCACGTCTCCTCTCCCTAACTCGTGGTATACCGCCCATCACTTTTTCTGCTGACGAGGGAGTCCCTGAAAGCGGCCCGGTCTGTCCATCCGCAGAAGCATCACAGGGGCCCCCACAATGCAATTAGACCAAATTCCAACCTCTGCGAATCAGTCTGTGACAGGATTCTGAATGATAAGTGAATGTGTGCTGAGTCAGCACAAACAGAACTCAGGGGGTCCACGCGCACCCTCAGTCCGCCATCTCACAAGACATGAAGATAGAAAAACAGATTAATGATCAGCAAGCATGGACAGATGAATTCTGGAAGAGGATGGATTGAAATTGAGAAACAGAAAGAGAGATTTAAGTTAATGAAGCTGCAATCTATTGGTGAACGCACAGGGACAGAAGAGAATCCATACTGTCTCACATGCCTTAGCATTACGTATATTGATATTTATTTTCCTGTTAAGTTCATATCACTTATTTTTCTTTGTCTTACAAGCTGGCATCTATTTTTCCTTATATATTTATTCATTCATTTTCTTTTCGGCTTAGTCTCTTTATTAATCCGGGGTTGCCACAGCGGAATGAACCGCCAACTTATCCAGCACGTTTTTACGCAGCGGATGCCCTTCCAGCCGCAACCCATCTCTGGGAAACATCCACACACACTCACTCACACTCATACACTACGGACAATTTAGCCTACCCAATTCACCTGTACCGCATGTCTTTGGACTGTGGGGGAAACCGGAGCACCCGGAGGAAACCCACGCGAATGCAGGGAGAACACGCAAACTCCACACAGAAACGCCAACTGACCCAGCCGAGGCTCGAACAAGCGACATTCTTGCTGTGAGGCAACAGCACTACCTACTGCGCCACTGCGTCACCAGCTTGACCATCATGATATGTAGAATTTCACTGCTATGCATGATTGAGTACAGTATGTGACATATCATTTGAATTTGAGCTGTTGGAATGTCAGAAATGTAATGATCATGTTAACGTTTGGTGAAACATGAATCAGAAGGTACTAACTATTAACTGAATTAAAGGGATAAGTTATTTAATATACACATATTATTGCAGGTTTTCTGAGTAGCTTTGGTACATTTCTCAGATCAGAATTGAAATTCTCAAAACTACTTGTTCAATCTTCATGTCATTGTGTCACTCGTGTTTCTTATTCCTTTGAACAATTTGCAAATGCTTTTGTACATGCATGCAAATGATTATGTGCAATACTCTGATGTTTCCATTATCAATTGCTTATGTCATGTTGATCAAAATGTATTATTTCGGTCTGTGGAATAGTCTCACCCCCACAACATTTAAGCGTTTGTTCATGGCATAAGTCTTTACATGCAAAATGGCTGAACAAGTGGTCATGATATTTTGTCATGATGCATTTTTCTATACATTTAGAATTTTATTAGATTTATCTATATCTGTTTACAATTGGTAAATTTCTCGCAGGTGAATCTTGACTTTTTTTAATGAAGGTGCATCTGAAAGGAGATTGTGCTATTTTCACGTTCCTACACTTGTTTTGTTTTTTCTTTGTGCTATGCAGTGCTGTCTTTTCCTTTTTGTATCATAATGACATGATCTGTCAACAAATTACAGTACAAACAGCAAAAAAATAAATAAATTGCCATAGTTTACATCAGAACACCCCTCCAGACTGTTATATTGACAACATGAAAAAGTAATTTGACTGTCTTATCCATACACAATGACTTATCATTCTGACGGCACAAACTTGTTCATTGATACAGATATTTAGTTTTGAGAAGTGAGCTAAGGATTTTGAGCTAGGGATTGGCTTTTGCAGGTAATCCATGGTGTTTTGCTATTGTACGCATTGTTTTGAGAAATGCACTTACTGTTTTGCAGTAGTGACTGAGCAAAACTGCACTGTAAAAATATTCCAGATTTTCACAAGTTACTGTAAATGTCACAGTAAATTACATTAGTATCATTTTTCAGGATTTAACAAAAAATTCACATTAATATGTTATATTCATAATTTTATTGTGAAATTAAGGCATGTAGCATGATTACAGCAAATTACTGTAAAAAAGGGCTATATCTCTTGCACGTTAGTTATAGGAATTCCAATATAGGAATTTTATTTAATTCAACATAGAAATTAATACAAATAACCTTTTATGCTAGTACTGGCATTTTTTTGATATTTAGCATATATTTAGATATATATTACATATATAACAGAATGTTATTGCAGCCATAAAAACGATTTGGTTACCAACATATTTTTGGTTGCACTGCACCTTTATTTAATCTAATACGGTTAACATGGAAATATGAAATAATATTTAATAAACATAACTTTGTGCTTAGCTAAAATATAATAAACTGGAACAAAGACTTTTAAACAAACAAAATGATTTTAAAGTCAGGGTAAATGTCTAGCTGAGTAAAGCCTGCTTTAGACGGATTCATAATTATTGGGCACCCATCATCACTTGGAGGTCACTAGTTAATTATTAACTAATATTATTATTAGCAAAAATATAAATCCAGAGAATCTTCAAGTGAGGAGCCTTCAAGTGGTCTCTTATTTTTTTTTTACATAGCTGATGTATGGTATAATGATTTAAGAGAGATTTTGAACAAAAACACAACCTTTTAAAAACACAAACACGTCACTCTCTCCTTGCTCGATATGCAAAGGCTAAAAATGTAAATCTACAGTATACTCACTATGCTCTCCCCCAAGCCTCTTCACCGCTATTTGACTACATAACCTTCTCAGGCTGTAGCTTTCTCTTGGGAGACCATGGTTGGTCTAACCCCACTGACCTTAATCAAAATACCTACAAACTTAGTTTTGCACCAGAGAGAGAATGTTAGACACTCACTAAAGCATATTTAATTAGCTATCAGAGCTACTTAACTCAAGTATGCTTATACAGCTTAATCAGACTACAGTTCGAATGTTTGAGGTGGGTTAAATACTTTAATGCTCTTGAACATATTTACTTATGATCCCCATAAAACACAGAAAGAACAATAGAATGAAAAGAATGAATGACAGGACTAAAGAAGAACATGATGGATAGGTTGATATAACAGTAGAGCTATAGACAGAACGATAGAAAAATAGATACAATACTACAGAATGATACAGTACCATTGGATGATAGATAGAACAACAGACAGATGATTAAACAATAGAACTAGAATGTAAAGAGCATGATAGAACAATAGAACAAGAGACCGAATGATAGAACTATAGACAGAACTAGAACAATGTGACTAGAAAGAGAAAGATAGAACAAAGAATGATATACGTAGAAGATAGATAGATAGATAGATAGATAGATAGATAGATAGATAGATAGATAGATAGATAGATAGATAGATAGATAGATAGATAGATAGATAGATAGATAGACAGACAGACAGACAGACAGACAGACAGACAGACAGACAGACAGACAGACAGACAGACAGACAGACAGACAGACAGACAGACAGACAGACAGACAGACAGACAGACAGACAGACAGATAGATAGATAGATAGATAGATAGATAGATAGATAGATAGACCTATCTGTCTGTCTGTCTGTCTGTCTGTCTGTCTGTCTATCTATCTATCTATCTATCTATCTATCTATCTATCTATCTATCTATCTATCTATCTATCTATCTATGTTAAAATTAAGACAGATTAAGTGATGTTGATTAAATGTCTAATGGAGTTTAACATATGAAAGAAAAACAATGAAAATGTATTTAAAAAAACCCTTTTAATCCTTCCAGAGATCGTTCCCACTTCAGCTCTAGTGTTTCTCTGTATTGTTGTGTCCAGGGGGAGCTCATTCTTGAGCCCCTCTATTAGAGACAGAGAGATGTACTTGTCGACCCTTTACCTTCTATAGATCTACCCAAAGGGTAAACTAGTGTTTAGATCAACCTTGAATTGAATTTTCAGACGTCATCCGGAGCTCCTGAATTAATTTAGACTAGCCTTAATGAACTGGAACTACAGCTAGCCTGCCTTTAAGGCTACACTCCGCTCACTTAACATCAATGCATGTGCTCGGTCATTTCCACTCTACCTTGACAACAACAACAAAAGAAAAACAGCATATAATGGAAAATAAAGAGTTTAATTTGAATAACTATACTAAATATTATTTATTACTTTGATCACTTTAATCATGGCATCTCATCTGAAAACTGTCATTGTCTGCATGGTTGTATTCTCCTAGAACTATACACTTCCACACACACACAAAAAATCTGAAAAACAAAAAACGTGCAGATGTGGTTGCCAGACTGTTAATATTAAAAATATAGAAGGGATATTCTTAAATTGACATATTTCATTCATTTATACAATATTAATCATCAATGTTTTGAAGTATTATCATCTACATTGTACCTTCGATATACAAACAAAAACACAATCAAAAGCAGGTGGTGAGAAAGTCACATGATGAGCCAAAGCTCAAGCAGAAGAATAGACTAATATGTAGAGGGCATTCAGTGTCATTCACACAACCACTAAACAACATATACTGTAGTAACGTTCATTCGTTCATTTTCCTTCAGCTTAGTCCATATATTTATCAGGGGTCGCCACAGTGAAATGATCCACCAACTATCCCAGCATATGTTTTAAGCAGCGGATGCCCTGTAACCCAGCACTGGGAAACGCCCATACACTCTAATTCATATTCATACACTATGACCAATTTAGTTTATTCAATTCACCTATAGCGTATGTCTTTGGACTATAGGGGAAACTGGAGCAAACCCGGAAGAAATACATACGAACACAGGGAGAACATGCAAACTCCACACAGAACTGCCAACTGGCCCAGCCGGGACTCAAACCAGTGACCTTCTTGCTGTGAGGCGACAGTGCTAACCACTGAGCCACCGTGCCACCCTATATAGTAACATGCATACCTGCCAACACTCCCGTTTTTCCCGGGAGTCTCCCGTATTTCAGACCCGTCTCCCGTATTGTTCTGTCTCCCGGTAAACTCCCGGAATTCCCCCGCCCCCCCGCTCCTCAGCATTTTGGTACAGTCCGGGCTGAAACTTGGTGCTTGTGCTTTTCCGGTCGCACGCTACAGTTCGCGCGCCCCCATCTCCCCAAACCTCTCACCCCTCCCGCTCCCCGCTCTTCAGTTTGCGCCAGTGTTGCCAACTTAGCGACAAATTTTCAAAAAAGCGACTAGCGACAAATCTAGCGACTTTTTAGTGCGTTACTGGCGATTTTTATAGACTGTCGTTTGTCCATTACTGTACCATCCCTACACTTCTCAACGAGCTGCGGGTGATGCCGCCGGCCCCTCCCCTGGAGCCTGAGAGCAGAGCACCTCTCTGCGTACCGACGGCAAATGATTTAGAACAGGTGGCAGTTTGAAGGTATTTCCCTTGTACAGTCAACCCGATCTGCTTCTCCTTTATTTTAACAATTTAATTTGACCGTTTATTCTTGTTGCACAATCAGAGATGTTTTAAGTGAGAGTTTCAGAACTTGTCTGAGTATATTAGCTACGTCTGAGAGATTACTGCAAATTCCCTACTCATCTATAATGATATACTGTATTCAAACAGCAATACATTTAGTTAAATTGACAAGCTTAGATAAAGTGTAGTGCCAATATAAAATACCCCATTTATTTACCATAGGCTGTTAAACAAACAGAAATGGTAGAACGCGATGACGTCAGTAATATGCAAATTAGCGTATGACGTACCCCCCCCCACCGGGGGTCTCCCGGAATTTACAAACCAAATGTTAGCAGGTATGGTAACATGCATAACACTAAAGTAATGCAACAAATATTATTTAGTGTACATACAGTAACTGATGAGAACAAAAACCATAATACAAATAACCATATTAATGTCAACAACATCAAAACAAAACATAAAAAGTGGCATGCCTGGACTACTGGGAAGTCAATTTACAGTTATACCATATACCACATATACCATACCATATATGGTAAGGAAACCTACTTTTAATAAGGTAACATTTACTGTAACATTAAAAAAAAAAATACTATTAAAATCACTGCCATTTTTAACAGTGTGCCAAATGGACATTCTTTTGACACAAGATCACCACCATCATTTCTCAATTAATATTTTTCTCCATTTCTCAGTGAATATAGGCACTGTATTTTGGTGCATTTAAACAAAACAGATGTATTAAACAGATCTATTTATTAAAATAATATTTTAGTCACCAAACATATTTAGAAATTTAAAGATAATACAATTAAATATTGCAAAAATAAAAATAAAAAATACAACCTACAAAATTTTAACTAATTATTATTATTTTTTTTGCTTCTCTTGATTTTTCCTCTTTTTAAAATTTGTATTTAATATTTTTCTATAGCATAAATTTGGGTGTACTAGTTTTTGGACCGTTATTGTAAGTGATTTTGTTAGAAAAACCCAAGTTTGGCTTCAGTACTGACTAATGTAATGGATATGCACAAATATAATATTGTATAGCTTCCTATTAAAAATATGAATTTAAAAGAGAGATTTGTGATGGGTGCACTTATGCTGAACACTGTACTTGTATAAAGCATGCAGTTTTTCTGTAACAGTGTATTTAAAATTATATGTATCATAAGCACTATATAGGGCAACCTAGTGGTGCAGTAGGTAGTGCTGTTGCCTCACAGCAAGAACGTCGCTGGGTCGCAGGTTCGAACCTCGGCTGGGCTGGGTCAGTTGGCGTTTCTGTGTGGAGTTTGCATGTTCTCCCTGGGTTCGCGTGGGTTTCCTCCGGGTGCTCCGGTTTCCCCCATAGTCCAAAGACATGCAGTACAGGTGAATTGGGTAAGCTAAATTGTCCATAGTGTATGAGTGTGAATGTGTGTGTGGAAGTTCCCAGAGATGGGTTGCGGCTGTAAGGGCATCCGCTGCGTAAAATCGTGCTGGATAAGTTGGCGGTTCATTCCGCTGTGGCGACCCCGCAAGGGACAAAGCCGACAAGAAAATGAATGAATGAATAAGCACTATATAAGTAAACATACATTGAATTAAACTGAGTTGAATTGAATTGAATTTCAAAATTAAAACTTGATTGACCAGGCCTGGATGTGAAATGAGTGCACTTCACAGAACAACAGGAAAATTCATTCATTCATTTTCCTTAGGCTTAGTCCCTGATTATCAGGGGTCGCCACAGCGGAATGAACCGCCAACTATTCCAGCATATGATTTATGCAGCTGGTGCCCTTCCAGCTGCAACCCAGTTCTGGGAAACACACATACACTCTCACATTCACATACACACATTCATACACTACTGCCAATTTTGTTTACCCAATTCACTCATACTGCATGTCTTTGGACTGTGAGGCAAAGCACCCGGAGGAAACCCACACGAACACATGGAGAAAATGCAAACTCCACACAGAAGTGCCAACTGACCCAGCCGGGACTCGAACCAGCAACCTTCTTGCTGTGAGGCAACAGCGCTAACCACTGAGCCACTGTGGAGCCCTCAACGGGAAAATTTAATTTGAAGTCCAAGAGAGAGTTTGAACTCTGCTTCGCAAGGATCATAAACTCAAAAATGTAAACAAATAAATTGTAATTGCTTTAGCACTTCCGTTTTTTTCAAATTGAAGTAGTATTCAAAAAAAATCTCAGTCTCTTGTCTTTATTTCTAACATATCAATCAGTATCGGTAAAATTTAAGAGCTCTTTACCATACTCTATCTACAGTTATGCCAAGAGCTGCTCATTTTATTGCGATCAATACACACATCTTTATTTCTTTCTGTGCATGGATGGGCAGATCATATTTTTGCCATTCCCCACTCCTCCCTCAATTTTTTTTTTCAGGAATGATATCAATAAATGTTTTCCTGGAGACAGAATGGAAACCCTAAGGGCCATCTGTCAGCATGAATATGTTCAGCTGTGTTAGTTTTATGTGCAAAAAGGGAACCTGTTTGTCTGTGAGAACATAAAGAGACTTTTTTATTACATATTTCTTATTATATGTCAATATAGATTTGAATTAATAGCCTTCCTTTGAAATTGTAAATCTTTTTCAAATATTTCCCAAGTGATGTTTAACAGAGTGAGGGCAGAATTTCCAATAATAATCTTTCTTCTGGAGAAAATCTAATTTATTTAAGTTTGGCTGGAATAAAATGGGTTCAAAATGTAAAATGTATATATTATTAGCCCCCTTAAGATGCCCCCCGCCCCAATTAGCTACAGAACAAACCATTGTTCTCCAAATACTTGCCTAATTATCCCAAGTTGCCTAGTTAACCTTATTAACTGGGGCAATTTTGAGTCTTAATTTAGCCATAACTTGTTATGTGTTTCAGCTAGCAGAATGGTTTTTGGTGACAAATCTTAGTTTGACACATATTTTAAGAAAATTATTTGAATTAAAAAAAAAAAAAAAACTCAACAATACACTCTGGGCAAATTTACTACCCTTTTGTTATCTTTGGTATAAAAAAAATCCACCAAATTAAACTGCTGTAGAAATGCATTAGATTAATAATTTAAAAAAATATTGTTTTTGCATAACCTCTTGAGGCCCTTGAGGTTTTTTTTACATGCATTTTTTATTTCTCTTTGCTATTTGGGCTTATTGGAAACTAATTAGAATAAAAATCTAAGTATCATCTTTTGATATGATGTACTTTTAGAGAAAAATTATGTCCATATATGTGGACTCGTGGTCTTGTGGAAGAAAAAACACTTTTTTCCTGAATTTTCTTTTATGCATATTTAAAATAGAATTTTTTTTTTAACTTGCTTTGACTATCAGAGAGTAAAAACAACATTTTTTTTCCCCATTTTGGACAGTTAAAAATAGGGTTTAAAACATTTCATATGCTGTAAAACAGTTGCAGGATGACACTGTATGTCTGTAACAAAATATAAAACATTCAAAGTAATTCAAAGTAAAACATTCAAAGGACACTCGGGCCCTAGGAGGTTATATCTGTTAATCAACCTCATTCCTGATCAAAACTACTAAATATTTTTAATAATTACAGGATTTTAACTCTTTAATTGCCAAATTCATAACTGATGTCACTGATTTGGTGGAAAAAAAAACCCCACACAAAATGACGTATTTTCAATATAAAAAGTAATTGTGGACTGAATTTTAAAAAAATACTTTTTATCAAAGTTTTGAACATGTGGAACAACATTGTCTTTGATTTAAATTTTTTTCTCCCTAATTTACCGTTGGTGGCTGTTTTTGCCCTATATTGACTTCCATTATAACCACATTTTTTTGATTGCAAAGCAATGACACTATATAACCATGCATTTTTGACTGTTGGTGTTTTTCCCTGTTGGGAAGAGGTAAAATTTTACTGTTGATCATCAGTTGGCACCATTAACCCTTTAGATAGGCCTGTACAAAAAAAAAGCTTAGTTTTGAAATTTATATGGAGTATAACAGCAAATTAAAGTGTGTATGTGTGTCTGTGAGTGTGTGAGTGACCTTTGCGCACTTTCCTTGATGTGCCTGAGAAAATCAAAATATGTATCTCAGCTCTCAGAACTACATGGAGTAAACAAAAACAAAGACTGTATTTATGCACCATCAAATGTGGTTATAATGGAAGTCAATGGGGCAAAAACAGCCACCAACAGTAAATTAGGAAGAAAAAAATCAAATCTAACAATGCATCAAAGCCAATGTTGTTACTAATCTTTTACACGTCCAAGACTGTGATAAAAGGTAAAAAAAATGCAGTTCAAAATTACTATTTATATTGAAAATATGTCATTTTTATTGTGTTTTTAAAGCCAACTCAGTGACATCATTTGTGAACTTGGCAATTAAAGAGTTAAAATCCTGTCATTTTAAAAACATTTAGTAGATCTGATCAGAACTTAAGTTGATTTTATGCAAAAAAATGAAAATAATAATAATAATAATAATAATCTGATGCATTTTTAAAGCAGTTTAATTCAGTGGATGTTTTCATCCCTAACATAACAAAAGGGTAGTTAATTTGAACAGTGCACAAGGGTTAAATTGTACTTAAGTAAACTTGCAAAATAACTGGTTAAATATTATTTACTGTCATCATGGCAAAGACAAAATAAATTACTTACTAGAAATTAGTTATTAAATCTATTATGCTTAAAATGTGTTAAAATCTTCTGTTCACTAAACAGCAATTAGGAAGTATTTCACAAGAGGGCTAATAACCTTGCCTTCAACTGTATACTTTTCTACCTCCTTTTAAAAATAACAATAAATTCATTAAATTCACATTTGATGTCTAATAAATTAATTTCCATTGCACACAACCTACATATTGTACAGTGCTAATCATAAATGAGTACACCTCATTTTGAAAAAGAATATTTTATTAATTTCTCAGTGAATCTGGGTAATATATATTGGTGAGGTTGAAAACAGATATATTTATTAAAATATTATGTTAGTCACGGAACATCTTTAGAAATGGAAAGATAAAACAATTAACTTCATGAAAGAATTACAAACTACAACATTTCAACAAAATTGTACATGCTTTTTGTTTCTCTTGATTTTTGCTATTTTTGAAAATGTTATTTAATATTTTTTTCTAACATATTAAATTGGGCTACTAATTTTTGAACCATTATCATAAGTTATTTTGTTAGATAAGCTCCAGACTTGGCTTCAGTACTGACTAAACTAATGTATATGCACAAATCTAATATTGTAACGCTTCCTGTAGAAAATATACATTTAAATGTGAGATTTGTGGGGGGTGGGGTTAGGGGGGTACTGAAATATGCTGAGCACTATATGCACAAACATGAACATGCATGACAATCAGCATCTACATGCAGTTGCACTCAATGCTTTGCACGCACATGCATCACCCAGGAGACACAGCCACATACGTGCTCCTGTACACACACACACACACCCACACACGTGTTTGAGTTTGTCTGCACAGTGGGCATAAGTGCCATACCGATGTACAGGAAGTCCTTGCATGTGCTCCTCTCCTGTAACTCTAAAAATACTAACATCACTCTGCACAGATCATGGTTTAACAGCTGACAGCACTTAAAACAGTACATGTCATTCTTCTCTTTTCTTTCACATATAATTCCTTCTGATTTTATGTATTGCAGCCTGTACTTATTCAAGACATACAACTTATAATTTTAACTTTAACTTATAATAAGTAATTCAATATATATTATATAACATGATTGATAAATCAAGTGAAGTCTTTTAGCTGTTGTTTAAGTCATCAAATTGGCACAAAATACCATTGCATAAACCTAATGTGAATTGTACTTGAATATTGTGTAGGTGTTAGCCTAATGTGATAAAGTGTTATCTTGCCAACTTTAGCTTTGACCGTTTAAAACGAAAATAATTAAAAAGATAAATAGCTAGACAGAGTGCAGCATATAAAATTCCAGCAATTGTATATTTATATATAAAAAGTAGTAATGCCTGGCAGGTAAGTTGGCTTAATATTTAATATAACACAAAAACTTACTCCTTATATTTTCAATGGGAATATTGCTCCAAGAAATGCAGTGCGTTACTAGAAATAATAAATCGCAATTAAGTGGGTTTTTCCTTAAGACTAGCAAAAGTATCTGCCAGAAAGAAAGTAAAATATTTTTTTCTCTGTTTGAAATAAGATTTTACTTATTCCATTGACAGATTACTTTGCTTGTTTTAAGAAAAAAAACTCACTTTATTTCGACTTCTGAAAACAAAACGATATGTTTATTGTCTAGACCAGTATTTACCAACCCTGTTTCTGGAGGCACACCAACAGTACACTACCTGACAAAAGTCTTGTCGTCGATCCCAGATGTAAAAATAATAAAAACAAATAATAACTTGACTTATAGTTGATCGTTTGGAAAAAAGGCAGAAGGTCGATTTTTCCTATCATTCTTCTGTTGAACTGCATTCCAATCCCAAACACTGCAGAAGACCTATTGGAATCCACATGGACCCAAGATTCTCAGAGAAATCAGTCAAGTTTGGTGAAGGAAAAGTCATGGTTTGGGGTTACATTTAGTATGGGGGCATGCGAAATATATGCCTGAGCTAAGACGTGTGCTGCCCATTACGTCACAAACCACAGGAGAGGACCAATTCTTCAGCAGGATAGCGCTCCTTATACTTCAGCCTCCACATCAAAGTTCCTGAAAGCAAAGAATTTAAGGTGCTCCAGGATTGGCCAGCCCAGTCACCAGATATGAACATTATTGAGCATGTCTGGGGTAAGATGGAGGAGGAGGCATTAAAAATGAATCCAAAGAATCTTGAGGAACTCTGGTAGTCCTGCAAGAACGTTTTCTTTGCAATAATTCAAATAACTTATTAATAAAGTCATCTGGAATGGCAGAGATGTATGGATGCAGTCGTACAAGCTCATGGGAGTCACACACAATATACATTTTTTTTCCACTGCACCATGATTTTATATTCTATACTGTACATTATTTCTGTTAAGTGACAAGACTTTTGTCTAAGCAAAGTCAGACCTTACTGTCCTAATTAAATAATTAAAAATCAAGGCATGATCATATTTTATTTTGGTAAAATAAGCATAATCTAGAGGTGTTTGCCTTTCATATAAGCCACTTCTGATACCAAATGATCAACTAGAAGTCAAGTTATTATTTGTTGTTCCTAAAACTTGGATAGGCGACAAGACTTTTGTCAGGTAGTGTCATGGTCACCAGCGAGATACAACCACTAGAGATCGCTGGTACACACACACACACACACTCACAAGGACTACAAATCTGCTGAAATATGGACTACAATACCCAGTCAGGCCACACACAAACACTCACCTGCTCCAAGTCTCCACTGATTAGACTGGCACAGCTGTAGCTGCTCAGATACTGATTACATGGACTATAAGTACTGCTCAAACACAAACACTGTTGCTTAGTCTTGTTATCTGTTTTCAGTGGCACCACAACGCGTTTATCCTTTGTCTAGTTTGCCTGGTTTTGACCTTTGCCACGTCTGTCTGTTTATCCTGTCTGCTGCCTGCCTTTGACCATTTGCCTGCTACTTTGACCACGACTCTGGATTGCCCTCATTCATCTGTTTGCTTCTGTTCTGATCATTGCTTGCCTGACCATCCCTTTAATAAACCTGCATGTGGATCCACACCCCTGTTGTCAGTGTCACATCCCTGGGTTACAGGTAGTGTACATATTTTGGATGTTTCCCTTATCTGACCCATTCATTTAAGGTTTTGGAATCTCTTCTAATGTTCTGATGAGTTGATTCAGGTGTGTTTGATTAGGAAGAGGTTGAAAATGTGTACTGTTGGTGTGCCTTCAGGAACAGAATTGAGAAACACTGGTCTAGACAATGCTTCTTGATTTAAATATTTGGACTAGAAATGAGACAAATTCTAATTAAGCAAAGCATTTTTTTTGCAGTATTAAGTACTAACAAACAGTCAATATCTTAATAACAAGCAGGCAATAAACCAGTACCTAACAGTGGGCATTGATATTTATATTAAAGTGTTAACAGAATAAGTAACTGGGTGCTATGAATTTCTATTGGATATTTTATATTTTACCCAAATTTGGGTTGAAAAAACCAAGCAGTTATTTGCATGCTTTTAATTGCTTTAAAAATATACAAATTCTGAATGGACAGTCACTCGGTCACAATCACCAGCGATCTGCAAATAGTTCTAATCTGCCACTTTAATAAACTACAGATCCCATAATTTACTTCACTCACACACCTGTGCCAGATTCCCTCTGTTTTCAAACACACACAGCTGAAGCTGTTCGGGACTAATAAGATGGACCATAAACACAGCACACACACAAACATTGTTGCTGAGTCTTGTTTCTCTGGAAGAGAGCATTTCAAAGCATTTCCTTGTCCTGCCTATCATGTTTTTTGACCTCTGCTTATTGTTTTATGTTGTTTTGCAGCCTGTCCTGACCATTCGCCTGTTTTTCTGACTACGCTTTGGATTTCTGTATGCTCCAGTTTGCTCCTGTTTTGACCATTGCCTGCCTGACTATTCTGTTTAATAAAGCTGCATGTGATTCCTTACTTTCGTTGTCCCCGATTCTTTACACACTGAATTTTGTATGTTGTTCCCAGATAACAACTACTGAAACAAATAGCACAGGCTCACCCGAGTAGTATGAATCATTTGGACCATTAGTGAGCATATTTATATACGTTTATCTGTCATGCTATTATGCTCCTGATTAGCATGTCTGGTTTTTCTATGCAAGAACAACCACCTAGATGTAGCTACATTATCCCTACCCAACAAGCATAACTTGTAATCATTTAGATTTGAGTAATGCAATAGAAAATGTACAATTATGATTAATAAATTATGTACAAGTAATTTTTATTAATAATTAATGTAAGTATATTAACTAAAATGAACTAATATCTTTTTTTAAAGTGTGACAAATGTCACTAGAGTATATACTCTTTTTTTGTACTATGTGGCAAGTGTTTTACAAAACCAATACTCTAGGTGTGCTAAACTGTACACATAATTACTGTACAGATATAAATAATAATCTGTATAATGTATCATGTTGTATATTAAATGCACAATGAACTGAAAACATGTAACCCATATTTGGTGTATTAGCTCGTTTACCTTGTTTAATTTAGGTCTGTTGATTTATTTTTGATCTGAAGGAGACTTGGGTCCCAAGAGCGATGACCTTGGCAAAGTCATGGACTGTTGGATGATAGACACATGCACACGAATGCTAGCTATGAGCATGTGTTAAAAGCATTGTGTGCGTGCCTTCTCCAACACACCTGTTATCAAATCTGCATTGTTAAATTGAGATGTGTGCAGTCACAAAAACACACATGGGACAGGGATTAATCACCAGAGCAGGTGAGATCTTCTAGAGGAATGTACAACATTTGAATTCCCTTGTATGAAGTGATATGAGTGTTTGTGTGTGCGCGTGTCTGTCTTTCAGTCTGCTTATATATTTGATCCACAAAGAGATTTAACCTGAGACTCAAATCCCAACAAGCTAACACCTCTCTAGAACACAATGACATTTCTCTTTGAGGACACCATGCTCTAAATGCATCAAGTGTGTGTTAAAGGGGAACAGGGGCTCATGGGTAGTGATAAACAGGTTTTCTGTGCACTTAAATCCAGGTATTTGGTGTTAAGACGAGCCAATATAGCCAGCAACTGCAAGTGACTACTTTATATTATGTGTGAGAATGTCTTGTGATACTGTTTTCATTAGGTGTGACTGAGGCGAAGGGTCAAATCCTCTTTATATATTCTTTAGTAAACAAAGCTCTACATAAAAGAGCAGGTTAGAGTAGAGGTCTTCTCGGGTCCTAAAATTTGTACCCGACACAAATCAATTCAAATCACTCCTTAGCTGGACCTGACAGGCATAAATATTATTTTTTTTAAATAAACACACATCGAGAGCCAAGACAGACTGAATAAAATTAGACCAGACTGCATTTATTTTAAAACCCAACTCAATTGGAATATATGCCCTGTAAATAAATTCAGGAAAGGAAAACCTGTTATAAGGTTCTATTAATTAATGTTAGTTAATCTATTTACTAACATGAACAAATACTGAAAATGGCTGCCTGTTGAGTTCCGCATTGGTTATAAAAGTCTAGCTCCTGTTTATCTAACCAACCTTCTGTCTCGCTACAATCCAACCTGCTTTCGAAGATCTCAAAACTCAAGGTTTCTGGTAGTACCCAGAATAGCAAAGTCTACTAAAGGAGGTTGAGCCTTCTCATTTATGGCTCCTAAACTCCAGAATAGCCTTCCTGCTGCTGTAGATTAAAGACCAAACTTTTTAGTAAAGCTTACACACAATGCATCACATAACAGTATGATGCATGAGTGTGCTCCACGCAGGTGAGTGGGTGGGCTTGACAAACCACATGCAAGACTGCCTTAATGCACCAGACATTTTGTTAAAAATACTCATATGCTTTACATTTTTGTTGCCATGTTTGTTTATATAATTGCTATTTTTATTTAAAGCACTTCATTTTAATTTTACCCTAATTATTTTTTTGTTCTCTTTTCCACTAGAGGATACTCATCACAAGGCCTCTAGAGATTGTGCTGTGATCCAAGACCCATGAAGAGATGATGCCAACCATAGAGGACTTCTAGAGATATCCAAAATCCTGGACCAGGCCGTATCCGGAGCAGATGCTGTGGCTTGAATTTACTATAACTTTTATGTTCTAGTTATGCTGCTTTGACACAATCCACATTGTAAAAGTGCTATATAAATAAAGAAGAATTGAATTGAAAATACAATTATTACAGTATTAATTAATCTTCTTGTTTAGATCTTATCTCACAGTGCAATAACCAACGTTAAACTACTTTGGATTTTATTAACGCATTAGTGAATTTTGAACTATGATTATTAATAAATGCTGTGCAAGTATTGTTCATTATTAGTTTATGTCAGTAAATACATTAACAGTATCTTATGAAACCTTATTGTAAAGTGAGAGCAATATATTATTGTATAATATACCTAATTTTCTCCAAGTAAATGCTCTGAATGATAATATTTGAAATAATATTTGAAGTAATATTTGAAAATTTGAAGACACACTATCAGTAGTTTATAAAATACAACACAAATGAACATTGTACCATAAGAAAACAGTAAAAATAAAATTGTAATAGTCAATACAGCGAATAAAGCCACGCCTACTAGAACAGGAGCCAATCATCGGTTGCTATAGGTCAGGGGTCACCAACAAGCGGCAACCTCCCACTCTCCCTTGGGAAGCCAATACGGAATTGCCTTGGGGGCCTGGCTCCAGGAAATCCAGATGATTTCTGACTGCAATGGTAAATTGGCCATTTTTACAGCTGATAAAAACATGTTTACAGCCTGGTACAAAAATGGCTTTGGTGCATAAAGCTATGATTACCCTTCATGACAACTGTGGAGGGGGTGAATTTTTTTTATAACTCATCCGTTTCGTTTTTATTAAGTTATATTAAGTCTGCATAATTAAGGGCGTGGCCACTTGAGTGACAGCTAGCTCTCGCTGCTCACCGTCTCGTCACCTCAGCTGATTCTGGCTAATTAGCCACTGAACTTGACATATACATAGTATTTTTGTTTTGGTTAATGTTTCTTTACACAGTCATTTGCCTTTTGGGATTATTTCCTGCAATTATCAGATACTATAGCATGCTGTTTACACTTAATTGTGCTCACAAACCATTCACGTGGCCTCCATTTCCCAGGTGAGTGAAATTATATACTTATATACCATCTCTATAAATGTATTAGTTTTATTTAAGATCATTTATGATTTATATTTTTCTTTAGACCTGTAGTGCACTCCAGAATCTGACAGATTGATTAGCTGTAGGCTCTAGAACAGTCGTCTGAAGCGTTGTCGTACAGTGTTATGCCTGGATTTCATCAATAATCTTGCATTTACTATCACAGACTATATTTGAAGTATTTGGAAGTCATTCGCGTTTTCCTCTTGTAGAAAAACTTCATTAGAACGATGTTTAGTGGCTCAATGTATTACAACAGTGTTTTTAAAAGTCTAAACATTTTATTGATTTAGTGTACAACCAAGCTCATGTGGTCAGAACACAAACGAGTCGCAGGTAATGAAGTATTAAGCGTTCTCCCAAAGAAAAGTCTGTTTTAAATCAGGTCTAAGCCAAATGCCAGCATGCCTCTGTAGCTCTGCTCACGCTCTGCCTCTTTGCCCTTGTTTTGTATCCCGGGGTCGGTGCGATGATGCGCGAACAAAATGGCGACGGTTGGCCGCGCTTACTTGTAGCTTTTTTTGCAGTGTTCAGAAACCTATGGGTGACGTCACTGATACTACTTCCATATCTTTTACAGTCTATGGTCACCAATCTCGTTCCTGGAGGTCCGGTGCCCTGCAGGGTTTAGCTCGAACTTGCTTCAACACACCTGCCTGGGTGTTTCAAGTATACCTAGTAAGACCTTCATTAGCTTGTTCAGGTGTGTTTGATTAGGGTTGGAACTAAAATCTGCAGGACACCGGACCTTCAGGAACAATTTTGGTGATCCCTGCTATAGGCTGACGATTCTCTGGGGAAGAAGCTCGGACCAGACGTGTGTTTTCACAACAGTTTTTTGTGGTCAACAAACACAGTGGAATCTCAGTAAATATTTGCCTCACAGACACATATCCACATAAAGCTAGAAATCTGTACTTTTAAATTAACCAACTACACTTGAAATCAAAAGTTTTCAGTTTTTCTAATCTGGATGAAACCAACAAGAGGTACAGTACATATTATCAAACGTACATCACATTACAGCAACTACTTCAACGGCCACAAACTTGTAAACAAAGAGTCGCTTTTCTGGAGGAGATTCGCCATCAAGACGTGAATTAAGTTGTGAATTACTTCAGATGAGCAGCGCAATCAGACAATCATAATCCAGAGGATAATGGTGATTCCAAATGTGTAATGTAATCATAAGCTTGACAAACAGTTTTAGAGAATTTGATGTTTCCCCATTCCGACAGAATACCCAAGCATACTGCCCAAGGAGAGTTTCAAAGATGGCAGCAGAGTGAAATGACTTGCTTTAAAGGGACTTTGTTAATAATGAGCTTATCTTCAGGGTTTAAAATCTACATCGTGACAATGTCATGTTGTGATGTGGCAAATCATTTCAGCAATCCATTAAAAGTTGTTGTCTTATAATTATTCATGAGACTGCGTAAGATTTGTTTAATTAGTCACAAAAACATGTGTTGATTTCCAATGACACACTTCAGTGTGTATGGTGTGCACAGTACTGCAAGTGAAAGATGTTGTTATGGGTTTTTTGTTTTAGTAGCTAAATCTTATGAAGTTGTGCGATCTCATTTGTACATTTTAGTATGATTTGAACATTATCCAATGACAGCTGAGTTTAGGGGTGGTGTTTGGGGTCATCAATCCTTTTAAAAATTATACAGTTTTCTTTTCTGACAAGTTTAAAATAGTTTTTTTCCTAGTGAGATCAGGATATATCCAGAGTTACTGTAGGTGTGGTTGAAATGGCAAAAATATCATACCACAGTTTTTTCTAACTCTATCATGATCATCTCATTCTGTGAGATGATGGTTTTACTAGTTCGGAAAAAATACATTTACACAATAATAACAATATCAAATACCAATGTGGGCGAAGATAAACATATTTTTAGTGACAAAGATTTTAAAAAGAACCATATGACAACTACATATAATATACAAATAAAAGCTTTAGCAGCAGCAATAAAAAAATGTTTTGTTGATTTTTATTAACGTTAAAGAGATAGTTGACCCAAAATGAAAGTTCTGTCATCATTTATTTGCGTTTAAGTTATTTAAAACCTGAATAATTTTCTTGTGTTAAACGCCACTGGCTTGCTTGCTTGGGACTCGTGGAGCTGCGCATCAATGGATTTGCTCTTCAGTGTTTGGACTTTCAGCAGTAAAAATTAAACCACACTGAACTAAACTAAACTGAACTTCAACTTTGAAAACTGGACTGACACAGTGTCAATTTTCTAGAACTTCTATGTGAAGCTGCTTTGACACAATCCACATTGCAAAAGCGTTATAGAAATAAAGATGAATTGAAATAAATTGAAACGAATAAGTTATTCTGAAGAATGTTACTGACTACTAACTACTGTTCTACTATTGTATTTTTTCAGCAGCCAGTGTTTGGTAACCCACATTCTTCAATATTATCTTCTTTTGTGTTCAGCACAAGAAAGAAATGAACACAGTAACTTTACCCCTGAGTTAATATTTGATGTGAATGTATGTCGCGTTGTACAATACATTGAGAGGCGCCAGAATTTCATTGAATACAATGAGCACTATAGCACAATTTTACGACAGTAAACAGATCGTGGAGACATTTTAATCAAAAATCATCATCTTCAACACCCCTACCCAGAGTCTTTGATAAATGTCAAATAATTTATCATGGTCAAACTATCAATGTCAATGTAGAATTTTTTTTATTTAATGACATACTAAAAAAACTCTTCCAAATCTTTCTCCTTGTGTATCTAAATCTGTTTTCTAGTCTAGATGCTCTCATTCAATTTGCATGTTTGTAGAGCTTTAAATTGTTGATGCCTGTTCTCCTGTTTAAGTTGGCCATCTTGTGTTGGGTTACACTACCATAAAAAGAAGATGCCCTCAGTGCGCGTTTCAGTTGACGTGCGTGACCTCTGCTACAGTCCCTCTGCGAATTTGGCAGGAAAGCACCGAGGTCACATTAAGAGTAGACGAACAGATCCAAATAAAACACACATACACAACACAGCAGCAGTATTCCATCAGCATGTCTCTGTCCTTACGACAAAGGAGAAAACCTTGTTTACAATCGCATCCGGGCCGTGTACAAAAACCCTTTCAAAGCTCCCACCTCACCCGTACAGATCAGTCCTCTGTGTTGTTAATCTCTGCATATCAATTGCTTCTAAAAGCATGAGAAAGTGCCAATATAATACTGCCAGAGGGGCTGTTTCAGTGTTTAAAGACTGTTTCGATTGTACCCACTGGAATATGTATCAAGCTTCTAGTACATAAGAGGCCATATCTCAGAGCTACAGGAATACACATCTCTCATTGACCGCAGAGATGAAACGATCCAGCACAGAAATGGTGAGAAATCTCAGGGCTTACAGTATATAATACACTCTTCCTAACAACTATAATAGACAATATAATCTAAGCCTTCCAACATGAAAACAAAGTTCTGATTTGCATTAGAATGTTATTCATATTTTATCTGGCATATATATATATATATATTGCAAGTCAACAGACTCACAACATCTGTGTTTTCCACCATTTCTCTCACCTGATGGAGTTTGGGTTTCTTGCTTGTTTGCTTTTCTTACCGAGTTTTAAGGGGTTTAAAAGTGCAATAAGCAATTTCTGAGAAACACTGTTGAAAGGTGAAATCAGCAACCAAAAAAAATAAAATAAATAAAATTAAAAAAACACTACTTCGTGAATATTTTCTTGCTTTCTTGTGTGCTGAAAAATTAAATGTTTCTACATACTCCAGGGTATATACGAGAAAATAGTCAACTATGATCAGAATTTGTAAGATTGATAACACAGTTCAACAATTTGGTGCTTCCTGAAGCCATTGTTCCAACAAACCCTAACCCAACCATACAACCAGGGTTTAATTTGTGCCAGAATGAGCTGGATCCGGATGCGCCACCTCTAAAATCCTCCTCATCCACCCCCCTCCTCCGTCCGCAGTTCACTTTCACTTTCTTCAGCGACTCCCCAAGCTTCTTCACTTTCTTCCGCAAAACCATCCCCCACGCCCACCGCAATTCACTTTTATCCGTGACACCCCTCCGCAATCCAACGCACTGCCACCCCCCACTCTCCACGTTTGTGCGCGTCACTTCTACATCCTCGAGTAACATGTCAAATCCGTTAACCCAACCTGTTCCGGGACCTCGCAATTCACAAATTAAGCACTGCATACAACTATACAGTAACTTACTACAACTAGTAACAAAATTGTCAGTAAGTTACTGTAAATTTTACAGTACATTTTTTTACAGTGTGGATATTTAATAGTAAAGGAGCAAGGTCACTTTCACAGTATTTCCCATAATATTTGTTTAAGTTTGACTGGAATAAAAGCAGTTTTTAAATGTTTTTAAAACAATTATTAGCCCTTTGCCAGTATTGGGTTGCAGTTGGAAGGGCATCCGCTGCATAAAACATGTGCCAGAATAGTTGGAGGTTCATTTTGCTGTGGTGACCCCTGATAAATAAGGGACTAAGCCGAAAGAAAATGAATGAATGAATAAATGAATGAATAAATTAGCCCACTTAAGAAATAATTTTTTACACTGGTTGCAGAACAAACCACTGTTATCCAATAACTTGCCTAATTAACCTAACTTTTCTTATTAACCTATTTTAAAACCTTAGTAAAAACCTTAGATAAGCCTATAATTTGCACTTTAAGCTGAATAGAGTTATTGTCACATACACCAAGTAGAGTTCTCATCAGACACATTAGAGGGCACTCTACATATCACATCTGCCAGTGAACTGGACTACAAATCCCACCATGCCCTGCAGTCACACACCAGTTTCAGCTCACCTCCTGATTACTTACACACAGCTGCAGTCCATTACCACTAATTACATGAACTATATAGAGATCATTCACACACATCCATTGAGTCTTGTTACTGTAGTCTGCATTACGTAAGCATTCCTTGTATAGTCTAGCTGTGTTTTTGACACTTTCTGTTTCACTTTTTGTTTTGTTTGTTTCGCCACCTGCCTCTACTATTCGCCTGTTATATTGACTACTATCTGGATTATCTGCATGCTACCATCTATCCCTGTTTGACCTTCTCTGCCTTCTAATAAAAGCTGTATTTGGATCCCACCCTTGTTGTCAACCTCCAGTATAATTATGTGCTGTTATTATTATGGCAAAGACAAGAAATTATTGATTATAAATAACTTATTAAAAATACTGATCTACTTTAAACAGCCTGTAGGAAATATTTATATATAAATAATTAAAATGACATAGGAGAGCTAATCAGTTTGAAGTCAAGTGTATGTGGTTGGAATTACAGCTTTTGTCTTGCAGTTAGAATCAAGAGTGTTTACTTAATGTGACAAACGTATTGGATGAACAAATCATTCAAATAAACGGTAACACTTTATTTTGATGGTCCATTTGAGTATTCGTAGACTGTCTACTTAATATCTGTTGACACTGACATTTAACAGTCATTCAACAGACATTTAACTGACTATAAGAAACTTTGCTATTACATGTCAACTTACACTAACCCTAACCCCAACCCCAACCCTAACCCCAACCTAACAGTCTACTTATAATCTAATGATAATTAGTTCCAATGTAACTTAAATTCAACAAACGGACCATCAAAATAAAGTGTGACCAAATAAAGAAACTAACATGCTAGGATATTTGTTAAAGAATAAAAAGTAGAAAAGGGTCAGAGGAAGTTCACTGAAAAAAGAAAGGTTAGACACTGGTTAATATTGAAAAAAGTCTTCCAGCCCTGGGGAGATGTTTGAAAACAGGAAGGTCTGAAAATATACACTGAGGCTGCATTGATTCTGCTTGACATGTGAGAAACACTGGCTATACAGAACCAAGATTGGCTGTTGTTGTAATATTATAGTAAAGTAACTTGCATAAGCGGTCTGATGTGCCTGCTGTATTGCTCAGACTGTCCCTGAAGAAAGATGACCAATGTGATACAATAATGGCTATTTATTTATCTTATTTTTTGTGGCTCCCATGTGATGGTCCTGCATTTTGATAGGGTCCAAAGACAACCAAAGAATTTGGTGTAAGTGTAAGAAATGTAGAATTACCATAACACAGCGTTTGTTACATCTACTAACAAGCCAATAAAAATGCTAAACTAAATGGCTTATTGATCAATGTGACACAATGCTAAACCTAAACACCATGAGCTCTCTTTGGAAAACTGGTATCCTAAAACAGCCTATTTTTGATAGCCATGACCAGGTCCATAGGGAGAGTTCAGATGCAAAAACCTCTAAATGCCATCTGAAATTTTCTTCTAAAATTCAATTAAATTCATCTTTATTTGTATAGCGCTTATACAATGTGGATTGTGTCAAAGCAGCTTCACATAGAAGATTAAAGTGAATTGAAAATGTCAGTTTAGTTTAGTTCAGTTCAGTGTGGTTTAATATTCACTGCTGAGAGTCCAAACACTGAAGAGCAAATCAATCGATGCGCAGCTCTACAAGTCCCGAACTATGCAAGCCGGAACGACAGTGGCAAGGAAAAAAAACTTCACCAATTGGCGAAAGTGAAGGATAAAAACCTCAAGAGAAACCAGGCTCAGTTTCAAAATGAGCATTTCTCTCAGGCTCTGTGTATGTTTTGTAATTTAAATTTTATGTCAATGAATAGGTTATTTTCATTGGCTTTGAAGTGTAATACTGTAAGTCAACATAAACATGCTGAAAAAGAAGCTGAAATTACTAAAAATCCTAATTTAAGAAGGAAACTTCAGATGGCACTTGCATCTGAACTCTTCTCCTCCAATACCTCCTTTACTTTTTTCAGTATGCGTACAAATCCACAATTTCTGAAGAACTACATATCTTGCTATTTTTATCATTAATGTATGCAGATGATTTTTAAATTTATTTTATACTAATTGTGTAACTTGCATTTAAAACACGGTCTACATGGTACATCGTTTATTTTCATTGATTAATGATCTTTTGATATGGCTAAACTTGCTCTGTCTGTAAAAAATAATTAAAATATAATCAGGGTGGAGCAATGAAGCAAGAGTTGTGTTTGCTTGAATGTCGTTTGCAAATGTCCACATTGTTTCTAAGGAACTGCTTCCTGCACCTTTTAAAAATACTTAATGTTCTGTAAAGATATTGATTTGACAGCACTGAACCTGTTGAACGGCACTTGAGTTTGTTTTATAATTTATGAATTGAACTAACACTGAACTGAACTGAGCTGAATAATAACACTTGCTGCAGCTGCTTCATAGCACAATCTAGATTTGCCACTGAAACTGTTATTTTGATGTTTACTACAGTAAAGTTGCTTTGAAACATGAGGTCACTTAGACTAAGCACTATATTTTGTACATTAATTCTAAACTGTGCCACCAGATGATCATCAAACTATGCTATCAAAAAAGAAAAGAAAAAATAAGTCATTACTGATTGTCCTGAAGTAGAGAAACATAGGGATGTCAGTAAAAAATTGGCAAGCAAATCAAAACAGTCCATTTAAATAAATAACATGTGAAATGCAATGAAATGATGCTCACCATATGGTGCAGAGCTGCTATGCTGGCTTTCGTTATTACACATTATAATATTTACAGTATTAGTCTTTTCTTTGTTTTGTGTTGTTTAATAGATGAAGCTCTCGGCTGCCTTCATTGACTTTCAAGTCTCTTTCAAATCTTTTATTGTTGTGTAAAAGGGATGTATATATATATATATATATATATATATATATATATATATATATATATATATATATATATATATATATATATATATATATATATATATATATATATATATGTATATATATATATATATATATATATATATATATATATATATATATATATATATATATATATACAGTATATATATATTGAAAGCAACCAAAGCAAAAACCTCTAAATGCCATCTGAAATTTTCTTCTAAAATTCAATTAAATTCATCTTTATTTGTATAGCGCTTATACAATGTGGATTGTGTCAAAGCAGCTTCACATAGAAGATTAAAGTGAATTGAAAATATATTCAATATATATATACTGTATATATATATATATATATATATATATATATATATATATATATATATATATATATATATATACATATATATATATATATATATATATATATATATATATATATATATATATATATATACATATATATATATATATATATATATACATATATATATATATATATATATATATATATATATATATATATACATATATATATATATATATATATATATACATATATATATATATATATATATATATATATATATATATATATATATGTATATATATATATATATATATATATATATATATATATATATATATATATATATATATATATATATATATATATATACAGTATATATATATTGAAAGCAACCAAAGCTCATTCTGAAAACGTACCGACATATACATTTCTGGAGAGTGCCAAATACATCCCAGGAGGTACTTTCTTGCAGTTTTTATTTTCGTGAATCCACCAGAGGCCGCCGTGTATGCTTTTTGATATAACAAAATTTCCCTCGTGAATGCCATCCATGCCTGCTGTTCTCGTGCTAGACCAGCAGAGGCTGCTGTTGACCGACTGACTGACTGACTTCCCTCCTTACCCAAACAATAGTGTTATCAAAAGAACAGATTGACCCACCCACCACTTCCCTAAATCCAAAAACAGCTATAAAAAGCAATCAAGTAAAAGAAGAGCCCTTGCTTGATTTTTTACCACGTTTTTAGATTTTACCACATTCTCACCCAGTTATTTACTTGTTTATTTTATTTTTTGACTTTGTTTTTGTCTTACCCGCTTTCTGGAGCCATTCTTTGCCGGACTCGAACCCCGTCATCGTGGTCAAGTCCTCCCTGCTTTTCATGTCCTCCAACATACATGGCAAGCTACTTGACAAACTGGAAACAGAAGGAAAGCCGTCCATAGAGAGGTAGGAGGTCAGCTGGTAAGCAGGAAAAGGAACGGCGTCATACCACCCTGTATTGTTTGTTGTAAAGATGAAATGCAGCCATACAGTACGTATTTCTGGCTACATAATTTGCGATCTCCAGAAATGTATATAGGCTTGCATTTCTAGAATGAGCCTATGTTGAATGAAAGCGTCACAATGTTTTAAAACTTTTGAACTTTCACTATATTGAGAATCATCATTATTATTATTATTATTATTATTATTATTATTATTATTATCATCATTATTATTATTTACAATATCTTCTTTTGTGTACCACAGCATAAAGTCTTTATAGTTGGGTTTCAATTACCAGTACTGTCAGCCACTCTAACAACTTGTTGAAACGCACTTAATTCACATTTGAGATTTTTTCTTTTTTTCTTTGCAAAACTATTTGCTTTATGTTAAGATGGAAATTTAGCTTGTGATACAAGTTTGCAATTTCTTTTGTTCACTATGCTTTAAAAATTATGTAAGGGACATTTCAACATGGAGTGGTAAAGTTGCCACTGACAACTTCTGTTGCCTTTTGTAGTACCACTTATCGCTTACCTCCATATGGGTGGCTTTTCTGGTGAGATCAGTTTGCCCAGTAGCTCGCCTTGTACAGTGTTAAATTTAAGATTTGCAGAAATGTACACAGTGCCCTCTGGTGGATTTGCGAAAAATGGCACGTATGAGAATACGTGCCCCATGTATTTGAGATTGTCAGAAATCATGTACATTTTTGACAATCCTCTAGTGGATTTGTGAAAAAAAAACTGCAAGCAGACTGTTGTGATCGCCAGCTGTGTTTTCTTCGCTGGATATTACTTCTGGTATTCCAAATAAACTACAACTTCCAGAACTCCTTGCACTCATCAACCCCTGCAACAGCTGACAATAATCCGAACATACACAAACACAGCTGTAGCACATACTGGACTGATTAGTACTATATATACACCTCACTTTCACATTCACATTGCTGAGTCTTGTTTCTCTCACGAACATTACAAAGCATTTTTTCCCTGTTTGTTTTTGCCGTGTTTTTGATTCTAGCCTTGTTCACCATTTTGATTCTTTGCTGCCTAGCCTGACCTTTCGCCTGCATTGTGACTACATTTATCGTATTACCCTTATGATCCTGTTTTGCTCCTGTTTGTGACCCTTGCCCGTATGACCTGTTCTTTAATAAACTGCATGTCGATCCGCAAGTCTGTTTTCAGCAACTGCTTTGTAACACAGACAAAGTCCTGGAAACATATTTTGTGGTTCTCAACAATGTAGCCCTGTGCACAAATGTCTAACTAATGAGTTGGAGTTAGACATTTTTATAGTCAGAAACTTATGAATATTATAGATCGACATAAAATTGTTAAAACAGCCATGCATCTTTAACTTTTTTTAAAGTTTCCATTTCAGAGGATCCTTCTTTAGACCTCATCTCCTCTGTATTAAACTAAATTTACTACAAAAAATAAGCACAAACCACATTTAAAATAACACACATTTTTATGAGAAGCTCTCGGATGGGAGGACATCCATACTCTGGTTTCCCCAGTTTAATTTACATGACTGTGATAAAAAAAACAAAAAACATCTAGCACTCAATCAATATAAAACAATGCACTAGGCAGAGACTTACCACCATCCTGGGATGGAAGAAAATGTGATATAAAGAAATAAAGAGGAGGAGGAAGCACTATCTATCAAACAGCAGAGCCTATGATGGATGCTGTAGAGATTCAGGCAAGCATTAACATTTATACATCCTCCAATAACAGATTTACCAGCACTATTCAATAAAACACCCCTAAATCCCATAAACCTACACTATAGGCTATACATTATGACTTATTAGAGTGCTTTACAAAGAACTGTCATCAACTATTTTTTATCACATCCCTCATGGGAGAGTTTAGATTTGTGACTATAAATATAAGAGAGTTTGCTCTGTAAAGTCACTGGTTTATTCATGTGATAACAAAATTAAATAAAGTTACATTTGTCAACCATTTATAATTGTTATTTCTCAATATACTGTATACTATATCATTTATAATAGGGTTGCATTTTAGGAAACATGGAAAAAGAAATGCACCAAATAACTAGAATAGCTTTATTCAGAAAGAACAAATCTTTTCAGAGTTAGTAAAATGATTTGTTGTAAATGAATAATTTTGCTTCATGCATTTTTACTCAGATTTTCCTTTTCTATTTTTATCTTTTGCTATAGATTCATATTTGGATCTTTTTTTATACATGAAGCTAATTCATACCTTAAGCAAGAATCCCTTTTATAGTAAGTTTTTTTTACAAATTAATAAAAGGAAGTAAGAAACATATTGTAATAGTATTATACAAACTGTTATATAATACAGTGGGGGAAATAAGTATTGAACATGTCATGTTTTTTCCCGGGAATAATATTTCTAAAGGAGCTGTTGACATGGAATTGAACCAGATTTTAGTAAAAACCCAAACAATACAAATATAGTTAGAATAATTAGTTATGTGTTATAACAATGCAATGACACAAAGAGAAAGTACTGAACTACTGAAACGCATTTAATACTTTATATAAAAGGTTTTTTTTCTGGTGATGTCAGCTTAGGAGTTGACTCTCACATGGAGAATGAAGCCATATGAATTTCTCAGGTGTGGGTTTTTCACAGACTTCAACAGAGTGTAAAATTGTGATGCTTCTGTGGGTCTCACCTATCAAATCTGATCTTTAATTTGTATTTTATATTGGATTCAAGTCAGGTGATTGCCTGGGCCATTCTACAGCTTGATTTTCTTTCTCTGAAAGCATTTGAGAGTTTCCTTGTCTGTGTTTTGGATCATTGTCTTGCTTAAATGTACACCCTGGTTTCAGCTTCATCATCCTCATAATGTAGATGTTGGACTGAAACAGCTAATATTCATTTACAATAAAGAAGGGCAGAGGGTTGCTGAAGAATTACTGAGAGATTTCAGCTTTTGTCTGGGCTTTCACTGCCTTTCTACACCTCCCTTTTTTCATGTGTTCAAAACTTTTTCCCTGCAACATTCCATTTTATTATTCATTCATTCATTGTCTTTTCGGCTTAGTCCCTTTATTAATCAGGGGTTGCCACAGCGGAATGAACCGCCACTTATCCAGCATTTGTTTTATGCAGCGGATGCCCTTCCAGCTGCAACCCATCACTGGGAAACATCCATACACACTCATTAACACACATACACTACAGAAAATTTAGCTTACCCAATTCACCCATAGTGCATGGCTTTGGACTTGTAGGGGGAACTGGAGCACCCAGAGGAAACCCACGTGAACACGGGGAGAACATGCAAACTCCACACAGAAATGCAAACTGACCCAGCCGAGGTTTGAACCAGCAACCTTCGTGCTGTAAGGCGATCGTGCTACCCACTGTGCCAACATGACGCCCCTCCATTTTATTATGTATAACTTCATTTGTAGACTAATTCAATACTTATTTTTCTCACTTTATATAGTGCCGACCGGCGACGCAGTGGGTAGCACTTTCGCCTCACAGCAAAAAGGTTGCTAGTTTGAGCTAGATGTTTTCCCCATGTTTGCGTGGGTTTTCTCTGCGGGTGCTCCGGTTTCCGCTATAAGTGAATTCATTCATTCATTCATTTTCTTGTCGGCTTTGTCCCTTGCGGGGTCGCCACAGCGGAATGAACCGCCAACTTATCCAGCACGATTTTACGCAGCGGATGCCCTTCCAGCCGCAACCCATCTCTGGGAACTTCCACACACACATTCACACTCATACACTATGGACAATTTAGCTTACCCAATTCACCTGTACTGCATGTCTTTGGACTGTGGGGGAAACCGGAGCACCCGGAGGAAACCCACGCGAACCCAGGGAGAACATGCAAACTCCACACAGAAACGCCAATTGACCCAGCCCAGCCGAGGTTCGAACCTGCGACCCAGCGACGTTCTTGCTGTGAGGCAACAGCACTACCTACAGCGCCACTGGGTTGCCCGCTATAAGTGAATTGAATAAGCTAAATTGGCCGAAGAGTGTGTGTGGGTGTGAATGCAAGAGTGTATGCGTATTTCGTAGGGCTGGGTTGCAGCTGGAAGGGCATCAAAAGTTGGGGTCAGAAAGTTGCTCAGCATATATAAGTACACTCCTTTTTCAAGATGAATATATTATTTACATTTTATATTAATATTGTATTTAACTTTGTTATATTTTTTTATATGCGCACACAAAAATTGGTAGCAATTCACTAAACCTACTATATATATATTTGTTAATTAATGCATCAATGACACAGCACCTTATTGTAACGTGTTACCATTACAAAACACCTCACAATATGACTCAGTATACAAACTTTGACTGATCCAAACAGTTTACCAAAACACTTCATTACAGTAAACCTATAAATCTGCGAGCACACAATGGAGTTCAGACAATAGGTGAATACATCATCTGGGCTACAAACAGCCCAACAGAAAGAATTATACCCACATGCACACGCAGTTTAATGAACCCGAAGCCCGTCTTCTACAGTTGCCCCATAACAGCAGCACAATGGCTCAAGCAACTTCCCCATTATACACTCACAATGACTGCCTGTGCCACTGTCAGCACGAGACAAACAGCTCTACCCGGCCGACATCATTACAACTTCAGACTTCAAGAAAAGAAAGCGCAGAGAGAAAACACAGGAGAGCATGAACAAGAGGACAGGGCTTGCACAATAAGAAGAGATGCTACACACTAAGATAATGAGACAGAAGCAGAGAGCGACGACGGTCCTGGCTGAGATTAGGAATTGTAATGGAGAGTGCTGGAAAAGAGATGAATGAAAAAGGGAGAGCGGGACAGGAGAGCGTTATTGATGAATCAGAGGGTGTTAATAAGAGGCAGACTGTGCGGACGAATGAATCACCCGGTAACAATGAAGTGCTCCAACGATCTGCAAACACCGCAACGCATACAAATATCCGTTATCAATTGCTAGTCGTCCTCTTGTCGCTTAACAAACACACACACACATTGCTGAGCTAAAAGAATAACCTTTGCATAGGCATCATGGTTAGCTTGCTATGTGTACTTTGTATTCCTAACATTGTGGGGACCAAAAAACAGCAAATTTTGACAATTTTTTGGTCCAAATGAGGAAAAAAGTAACACAAAATGAAGCGTTTTGAAAATGTTTTAAAGTTTAGGGTCAGGTTGGAGGTAGGGGGGTAGAATATACAGATTCATTCATTCATTCATTCATTTTCTTTTCGGCTAAGTCCCTTTATTAATCAGGGGTCGCCACAGCGGAATGAACCACCAACTTATCCAGCATATGTTTTACGCAGCCCTTCCAGCTGCAACCCATCACTGTGAAACATCCATACACACTCCTTCACACACATACACTACAGACAGTTTAGCTTACCCAATTCACCTTTACCACATGGTTTTGAACTTGTGGGGGAAACCAAAGCAACCGGAGGAAACCCACTCGAACACAGGGAGAACATGCTAACTCCACACAGAAATGCCAACTGACTCGAACAGCGACCCTCTTGCTGTGAGGCGATTGTGCTACCCACTGCGCCACCGTGCTGCCCAAGATTGTATAGTTTTTTAAAATCATATATATCTATGGGAAGTCTCCATAAAGATAGCCGTACAAGTGTGTGTGCATGTGTGTCTGTTCCTGTTCTTGTTTTATATTAAGGTTGTGTTTATGAATCATGGGGAGTTGTATCACCACTGAGACCTAGATTGGGGTCTTTATAGGTAAACATACTTATAAACTTAAATGAATAATGAATAATATTCATTATTTATGAAAATATAAATGAATAATTTAATGAAATATTTTGAAAATATAAAATGCTGAATGTTTTCTCTGTGGGTGGGGTTTAGGGTAGGGTTGCAGTAAGAAGACTGATAATACAGTCTAAAAATCATTATGTCTATTGGAATTCCCTCTAAGTATAAAAAAAAAATGTGTGTGTTTGTGTGAGAATAAGTCTTTGATTAGGCAGCCCAGGCTCATTCTGAAAACGTACCTTTGTATACATTTCTGGAGAGCACCAAATATGTCCCAGGAGGTACATTTTTTTGGAATTTGAGGATTTTGTTTTTGCGAATGTACCAGAGGCCGCTGTGTACACTTTTTGATACTTCAAATTTCTGTAGCGAGTGCCATTCGTGCCTGATGTTCTCGTATAAATCCACAAGAGGCTGCTGTTTATGCTTTTTAAGATCTCAAATTTCTCTCACGAGTGCTGTTCGCGCCTGCTGTTCTCACATAAATCCACTGATGTCGACTGACTGACTGATCGACTGACCCACCCTCCTCCTTACCTAAACCAAACCAATAGTGTAGCACACCCACTTCCCAACGCAATTGACAGTTTTAAAAAGCAATCCAGAAAACTCCACTGACATGCATGGCGAGCTACTGGACAAACTAGTAATAGCAGGAAAGCTGTCCATACGGAGGTAAGTAGTCGGCTGGTAAGTGTGTAAAGGAACGGCGTCATACCGCCCTGTAGCGTTCGTTTTAAAGATGAAATGCAGCCATACAAATTTCTGGATACATAACTCGCATTCTCCAGAAATGGATATAGGGCTACGTTTTGAGAATGAGCCTATGTTGCGATTAGGACACTCTGTATCATTACAGTTTCCTGATTAAAATCTCGTTCTGTATCATATTAAAAGTGACAAATGAAGTTCATGTGAAATGAGCCTCTGTGTGTGTTTTGCTGCAGTGTTGGGATGGAGGGATGTGGATGACCTTGTTAAAAGCTGAGTGGGCATTTGTGATTGGTGATCGGCGGTCATTAACGTCTGCTAATCTCACCTGACATGACACCTCAGATGCAGATTTAATCTGTCACACACTTGACTTCACACGATGCAGGGAAGGCATGTGACACAAATTTCCTACGGCTTATACCCTGCTTTATCAGGGATTGCCATAGCAGAATGAACCACAATTTTTTTCTGTGAACTGGAAAAGGGTTGTACAGAAAGTGCATCCATTAACCCCTCAGTGCTGGGAAACACCCACTCTCCCATTCACACACTATGACCAATTTATTTGATCCAATTCACCTACTGCATGTCTTTGGACTGGTGGGGAAACCGAATCACTCGCAGACAAGGGTGTAACTTTGCTTCGATCATCTTTCATGCATAAATTTAGTTATTAAAAAATTATTTACATTACTGGTGCTGATTTTCTGTGCAGTATAAATTTCTATGTTAGACTAACATCAAGCAGGAGTAGGCATATTCTGTCTGACAGAAAATATGATTTTCTGACTTGGGCTATGATATAGAACAAACACTTCTTCATCTTTTATCATCCGTGTTGACATTAAAGTCATTTGTTGTGGGTTGGCTTTTCATCCACCATATCTCTGATTAAATCAGTTGTTTCAATTGAGAAGTTCTGCTCATCAGAACTTTTAGTGAGCAGTTTTAGAGCATGCATGCAAAGATCCTGGACGTGGATGTGTGCAACAACACATATAAAGTCTCTGTTCTGGCCTGCGGTAAAAAACATTAAAAAAAACAAAATAAAAAAAAAAATGTAACATGTATGGCTTCCCTATGGAAGTTATGCCCCTGCACGGAGGACAGGTCCTGAATATTTTTAACAATGTATACTGTATTATCACAGTATTGCGACGCAGTGGCGTAGTAGGTAGTGCTGTCTCCTCACAGCAAGAAGGTCGCTTGTTCGAGCCGTGGCTGGGTCAGTTGGCATTTCTGTGTGGAGTTTGCATGTTCTCCCTGCGTTCGCGTGGGTTTTCTCCGGGTGCTCCGGTTTCCCCCACAGTCCAAAGACATGCGGTACAGGTGAATTGGGTAGGCTAAATTGTCCGTAGTGTATGAGTGTGAACGAGAGTGTATGAATGTTTCCCAGTGATGGATTGCAGCTGAAAGGGCATCCGCTGCGTAAAACATATGCTGGATAAGTTGGCGGTTCATTCTGCTGTGGCGACCCCGGAATAATAAAGGGACTAAGACGAAAAGAAAATGAATGAATGAAGATATTGTTGGACAAAATTCAGTCTTGTCCACACACTCATTCACACACACACACACACACACACACACACACACACACACACACACACACACACACACACACACACACACTACGGCCAATTTTGTTTACCCAATCCTCTATATCGCTTATATTTCTTTGAACTGTGGGGGAAATCGGAGCAAACAGAGGAAACTCATGCCAACACGGGGAGAACATGCAAACTCCACACAGAAACGCCAACTGACCCAGCCGGGACTCAAACCAGCGACCTTCTTGTTTTGAGGGACAGTGCTAACCACTGAGCCACCTTGCCACCCTATATAGTAACATGCATGCACTGTGCCGCCATGCTGAAATATGTCCTTATGCAATTTTGAATGTGCTCTAGAAATAACAAAAAATTACCAACTGATGGTATTTTGAAGTGCTACACAATGTCTATTCTGGAGGCTTTTATGCCGTACATCTGATATTATTTCAGTACAACTAAATGGGTCATATTTAACTTTTAGCTAAAATTAAAGGGTTTCTTTTGTTCCTTTTGGAACACTTAAAATCAATCAAGATCAAAAGATCCAAACAAAAGAGATTCAAATATGAATTCTTAATGAAACACTTTAGTTTAAAAACCAGTTCCCACTATTAACTACTCTCCTATTACCTGTCTATTAATAAGTATTTGGCTGTTTATTAGTACTTATAATCTATGATCTTATTTTGCATCCATAACCATATCCAGTTACTACTTTAGGATAAGCAATAAGCAACAAATTAGTAGTTTATTAAGCTAAAAGTCTTAGTTAATAGATTCTGTTAAAAGAGAGAATTGTACCTTAAAATAAAGTGTGACCACACTTATAGTGTATATAAAATAGTCTCATTTAATTTTTCTAAAAAAATTCATTTAATAAACATTGATCACTGAACATAAATCAATGGTATCAGTTTGATACACACAAAAAAGCCTAATCGGATAGTCTTTCAATAGAGAAACCACATCTCTCTGTTTTTTATTAAAAAATGTATTCCAAAGATGTACAAACTTCTTATAGGTTTGGAACCACATATATGTCTATCTGATTATTGTCTATCACATTTATTTTTCTTTCTGCATCTTTACATATACTGCTGCTATGCAAAAAATAAAGAAAAGTTTTTACCTCCCTTAATCCAAATTAACAGCCTCTTTTACAATCCTGCAATAAACTTTGACTGGATCACAGAACAAGGTCAGATTGCAAAGATCAGACAGAGGTTAAAAATAAGCTTCAGACACTTTTCTGTGTTGCCGCTGTTATTTAGGATACTTAGATTAGAAAAGGCTACACAAAAATCCATGTTTTTGATGTTGTTGTTTTTACACAAATTCTTATCTAGGTACAGAATTTACTAATGACTGTTTAAACAACAAAAGAAATGTGCAAAAGCTGTACAGTACTGTCACTTTAAAGCAATATCTTCAAAAGCTGTAAATTAACAGATGAAATGGATCAAAAAGGTTTTTCAAAATTGTCCTTATATTAGACAAGAATGAGTGTTGGTCAGTTTGATGAAAAAATGTAATAAATATTTGATGAAAGGTCAATATTAAATGTATATCCATATCCTAAAGTAGTAATATTCACTGTTTAGGCCAAAATATATTCATATTATATATATATATATATATATATATATATATATATATATATATATATATATATATATATATATATATATATATATATATATATATATATATATATATCATACTTTCTTTTAGGCCAGCGGTTCTCACACTTAATCCTGGCATACCCACAGTCTGCAAATTTTCAGCATGTTTCTCGTTCAACACGCCTGATTTGGACAACCAACTCATTGGATGAGTGCACCAAGAAGAAATCATGCTTGGATTGACATATTCCTTAGTGTTCACTGCCCTCCACCCCTTGTACACAGGAAATTGCCTGAACTCAAAGTTTACTTCCCTTTAAAAATTATTTGCACTGCACCGTTCAAAGTGTGAAGGGTCCTTTAACCACAAGCATCCCATTTGGATACAAGTCACAATATCCTGTGATGTCCATTTTGCAGGGCACATATGGTTGAATAGAACAAACCTCAAAATCAATCAATCTATCTATCTATCTATCTATCTATCTATCTATCTATCTATCTATCTATCTATCTATCTATCTATCTATCTATCTATCTATCTATCTATCTATCTATCTATCTATCTATCTATCTATCTATCTATCTATCTATCTATCTATCTTTCTATTTATCCATCCATCTGTTTATCCATCCATCCATTTATTTATCCATCTAACCAATCATCTATCCATCTGTATGTCCATCCATCTATTTATTTATCTGTCTGTTTGTCCATCCATCCATCCATCTTACAATTGTAATAAATGTACAGGCAATATAATAAAATACTACGAATTATGGATAATGGAAAGATTGTTCAAATGTGTGATCTGTTCTCTTACGAAATCTTACAATAAAAAGCCACAAGCTCTCTTGAAAGCGTTATTCATACAGGAAGAATGTCTAACTGGGAAAACCATGTGGAAATATCAACCAGTTTGACTCCTTGCACTAAACAAAATGTTGTTGAGCCTATAAGAATGTATTTTATTTAAATCAAGTGAAACGTTATGCAATGACCAAGGCATGAGAGATGCCAGAGAAACAGACAGCATAAATAAACGTCTGGTTTGAATTGTAAGACGTTCTTATTCAGAGGTAAAGTGAACTACAGAAGTAGACAGCACTCTATGAAGTATGCACTAAGCAGCTCTCTCTCTAGTTTTGTGCTGACAGGCAAAACTGTGCTTTTTGAGGAGGCCACGCTATACAAGTGCTCTCTCTCTGATCCTCTCCATCAAAAAGGAAGGCAAAATCATCCAGCCACCGTTAGCATAACAAAAGCACAAAATGTGAGCTTGACTGCAGCAGCCCAAGCTATACGTACACCCCAAACAGGCAGAAAACACTGCGCCAAATACCACCAACTGCCACCATTTTTCATAGGCGTAATTACCATTTGGCGGGAGGCGCTTTGCGGCAGCAGATGCCACGTTACGGGACTATGGTTTCCATTGCGATTACTGTGATTTACTTGGGTTGCCAGTGTCATAAATATCCCACCCTGGTGGCACACACACAGCTGGGCCCTAAGAGAAGATGGGACCCTCAGGAGAGTGGATTTGTGAATGACTGAATATACTGTATATATGGGTCCAGGTTGGAGAGAGTGTTTAGTATATCCCGATACCACAAAGTCTTATCAGTAAGACACAACTACCTCTTCATCAACATCCACAGAGATTAATCACTCATACATACCTGATGTTCAATTATTGCCTGTTTTTGTTTTGTTTTTTGTTTTTCTGTTAAGCTGCTTTGACAATTTGCATTGCACACAGTACTATAGAAATAAAAATGACTTGACGCTTTTAAAGCAAGCAACACTAAGGGAAAACAAATTACTGTATGATTTACAGATCATGCAGAATTTTCTCTTTTAGAATTTGTTATTATATTACTGTTCTTAATATATATTAGGGGTGTAATGGATCAGGGTTACTCCGTGATCCATACGGATCACAACGCACAGTTCGGAACACACATGACCCACGGATTAATAACTTTATTGAATTTTCTGGGTTAATCCAACATTTATAACAATTGCAGAGAGAGATCGCCAATTCAAACCGGCGCAACATGAATGATAAATGATAGTGATTTGCATATGTTTATTAATCCTTCGCAGGGCTTCATTTAAATCTGCGTTTGATTGAGAGAGATTCAGTTTTTACACTTTTTCAGTAAGTTACAAACAATTAAATAACACTGATGTACTGGGATAACAGTTTGTAGTTCAGATATAAACACTGATGTTTATGTCAAAGATTAAAATCACTGTTTAATGGAACTTGACGCTGGTGAATGTTGTAGCAATTACATTGTGTAACCAATGGGTGGTGACAAACAACCATCAAAATTATGTCACTAAATAGGTTTTCAAAAATAATCCACCAATAATGAAACATGAAGTTTTATGTGTAAATTGTTAAATCAATAATTGAAAATAAATATTATGTTGTACAAGATGTTAGATTTCTATACTTAGCATTATCAACAACAGTAGCAAAGATCATTTTTCGTATTGAATAATTTCCTTTTATTCAGCTAGTTCTTTTTTTATTTTTATTTTTATTAAAATTAATTAATTAAAAAGTTCTGTTTGTTAAAACCAATGGTTTTTGCAGTAATATTTTTCTATAAATGAAAAGCAATTGACATTTGTCTCGTCCCTTTTTTGCTGATCTGAAAAATAGGCTGATCCATGACTCAAAAAGCGTAGTGTGATCAGTCTGTGTTGTTAATCTAACATACAATCTAACACACAATTCTATGAAAAAAAAAATAAAGACTGATTTTTATTTGCATGTTGTTGCCTTTTTATGTAACTGTTAACTACTACTTTTATCTTCTGTGGGTTATGTGTGGTGCGTAATCACCAACCGACCCCCTGCCATTGTCCCGTGACCCCCCAGGGGGTCCTGACCTCCACTTTAGGAACCACTGTGTTACACCAATAATAATAATAATTATATATATATATATATATATATATATATATATATATATATATATATATATATATATATATATATATATATATATATATATATATATATATATATAATTATTATTATTATTATTATATGTATACACACCTGTACACACACACATTTACTTATACATTTCTATATACATTTACACATTTATAAACACATTTATTTATATACATTTTATATAATTACATTGAATAAACTATTAAAAACAAAACTTTTTTACATTTTTTATTGTCCTAATATTTCTGTTCTTCTTCTTCCTCTTTTACTTGTATTATTATTATTATTTATTAATTTATTTATTTACACTTTTTTAATCTGTTTAACAAGCATTTCAGTAAAAAAAATAATAAAATATTCCAAAATTAACTTTAGAGAAAAATGGTCTCACCTGTACTTCGGTGTAAGCAATGTAAGCGCAAGGGCAAATATTCACAGGCAGTTATTCAAACCATTACTATCTCTGTTTGAAATGTGCCGTGGGGAGCTCACTGTTCTATTTTGAAATTGCATTTAATGTTCCTCCAGGCCATGTAAAGTACTGTACATTGGATTAAAAAGTAAAGTTTATTTTTTTAATTACCCATTTAGTGGCTTGAAATCTTTACCAGAAAGCCAGAGTCAGAAATTCACATTTATAGAGATAATTTAGATAAATATCTAATGTTCACCCTTTTTCTGCACCCCATGTCTGTATTCAAAACTATGAAGGTTAGATTTAATAATGTGGTTCTTGAGACAAAATATTTTGATCACAAATCTGCTAATTGTGACTTTATACCTCACAATAGTTTTTAAATCCAGAAACCCAAAACTGGACTAGTAGACAGAATGAATAAATACACATGAAATGTCTCCCTAATCTGTGTATTTGATGACTGGTCTAGTTTTAGGTTTGTATTTGATTTCCACTGACAGCCCAAATTTAGCCTTGTGTTAGCGTTTTACATTTAGATGTATTTTAGACGCAAATTGCTTGGAGGATAGTCAAGAAGAAGAAGGAAAAGTAGAAGGAGAAAAAAAGTCATAATCCCTCCAGATTGATAAACACACACAGTTTAATGCGATTCTGTTTCACATCTGTTCTTCCATGTTATCTTCTTCCATCAAGTTACTTGCTTCTTGAGTTGAATGATATATTCAGATAGGGTGAATGTCTCACTGGGGTTAATTATGTAAACATATGACCCACACAAAGACATTCACAAACACATGGTTTCTGGTGGATCGCAGGACAGAAGGGAGGGAAAGACTGGAACCGCTCATCGTAAATGAGGCTGTGACATTTTTATGTTCACGTGAAGGATTGCGGCATGTATCAGGCTCGTCGGTGATCGTAAATTAACAGGTGTTGTCAAAAGCAGTACAGAGACATGCAGCAAAATGATCAGAGCGATTACAAAGCGGTGCGCAGTTCTGGGTCCCAGACAACATAAACTCAGTGTATCAACACACACTCTTCAGTATAGGCTAGACCATAATCAACCTTCAAAGTCTCAAGCATCGCATTCACTCTGTAACAAACAGTGGAAATACTCATTTTTAAAGAGATGCGATCCTGAAAGTAAAGGTTTTTGTTTGACATCAGGGGTTCCTTATAGAACTATTGACATTCATGGAAGCTTTCTATTACTCAAAAGGTCATTTACAGGAAAAAGGGTTCTAGAGACGATTAAAATGTTCTTCAAACTTAGAAAAAAGGTCCTTTTAGCCCTTTAACTACCCCACCGCGAAAAACATAGTTTGGATTGCATTTCTTAACTCCTAATGTCGCTAGTCACCACACTCAATGCATTTTTTTTTAACACATCCTATAATTTATAAAATATCAGCCTCTACCAAATGGTTGATATGTCGGTTTATGGTAAAAGTACCAGACTTAATACATATACTATGAAAAATCTGAAAATATGAAGTGTAAAACCAATTTATTTAAAAAAAAATTCAAAATATTACATTTTTGAATACTAAATCACCTTTATTTTTTGAAGTATGCCATAAAATATTTCAGGTTCTCATATAACATGTTTTCTCGTTGTTGTTTTTTTGTTTGTTTTGTTTACAATTAAACCAAAATCAAGTGTAGTATTGCAACAGGATTATGTTTGATTTTTTTTTAAACCAACAATGCTGTGTGTGTAAAGCATTAGAGGGGCAGTCAAAGTGTTAAGAAGTGTTCAATAAAAGGTTTTTTGCGGAACCAAAATGGTTCTTTTACTGTATATCATCACTGTGAAAATATATTTGTCTTTATGAATGTTCCAACCAAAATAAATCAATTACTCCTGTACACCTATATGAATTTTTTGAACAATGATTTGACATCTTTTATATAATGAAAAAACAATGAACACAATTGATTTTTTTTTAACAAGGGCACAAATAACAGCTGAACCTTGTCAAAATATCTTCTTTTGTGTTCCCCAGAAAAAGAAAGCCATACTGACATGTTGATGACATGATGCTGAATAAATGATTTCATTCCATTATTAAACGTCATGCCAACAGCAAGGAATACCTGGATGAGATCAAACCATACTTTCTGAACAGTCAACAATGACCTATAGCTGACTATTTTTTATACAGCATGATTAACAAACGGCCTCATTTCTGAACCATAATCTCAGAGGTCCTTCAAATCCAATCACTTACTCTATCAGTCAACCTGCCATAACTCAAAGAGATTACTTCTTATGGCCATGTCAATCCTATTTACACATGTATTGCAAATTCCACCACCACTGCCATCAATGAAAGAGGATATACTTAGAATACAGCTGACTTAAACAAGAGATAGGGTTTGAAGCTTGGTTTACCAGCAACTCACCGGGTCTTTTTTCTAGCTTTCTTCCTCGACTGCCACAAAGCCGGACTTTGGAGATGAGGATGAGGATCTGCTTCTGGCAGAGTGACTTGTTGCTCTTGGGGCAAGGTTTGCGTTTGTTGGAGATCTGCCGGTTGGCCTTGGGGTCCTTGATTTCCCTTCGCTGCCGGATCAGTGAGCTGGCGAGGGCAGCCATTTTGCTGTGCCCCGCTCACCCGTGGGGCGCAGAGGGCGTCAGTGGCCTGCCCACCTGTCCGATCACCCAGGGTCACGGAGGAGAGGAGCCGGAGACGGCAGATGTTTGGACTACAGCGGGATCTCCCACAATAACCAAGGGAAGAATGCGTCACAACTTGACAGGGAACAAAAATGGGCCTGGTTTAGACGAGTACAGGGGGTGTGGCAAAACACTTGTGAAGTTCACAATAAACTTTGGCTATCAAAATAGTCACCGGAACTCAAATTACCTGGTGGGGTGATTTTGATGAACAGCAGCTGTCGTAGTTAGGATTGCTTGTTGTCTTTTAGGTCTCGTTGCACAGCATAGAGACTGGAAAAGTGGCAGCAGATGATCCATGGAACTGTACTGGTATTCTGAAATATAAGTGAGCCATCACAGCACCATCATACTCTTCCTTTCCGGCACTATTCCCTGCAGATGCCTCTCACTTTCCTCCCATAGTTTGGGGTCGGTTTTCAGAAACCTCTCAGGTTGAAAATCGTGTTACATATGATTTGAAAAAAGGCATTAAAAAGTCCAATCGTTTTATCCGTACGGTTCCAATAGCTAAAAAGAAGAACATCAAGACTAGCATGAAGCAAAAATACAGGTCCTACGAAGGAACAATATCCTGAGACAATCTTAGTGAAACTCCATTACCTGATTCCGAAGTATCGCATCCATGACACAATGACTGCAAAAAATAAAAAAGACAGACACATTGACTAAAAGTCAAAAACTGAAGTCATCAACCCTGAACCTCATGTCTGGATGATCAGATGGATAGGGATGAGAGGAATCGGAAGTTCTTTCCTTTTTCAGCCCTTCAGACATTCCCCTTTGCTCTCTTTCCCCAAGCTCCCGAGAGAGTGTTTGTAAATTCCAGCAGCTTCCGCAGATAGAGGTGACATTCATGAACGAGTGAGAGCGCGAGAGAGCGGAGGGGAGCACCAAGCCTCCCCCAGACTCCCGTAAGGCAACCAGGCAGCGAGCGCTGAGGAACCCGTAGCTCTGTGTCCTTCACACCACTTGAGAGGAGAGGTGGGAGGGAGGCACGGATGGAGGGATGAAATGGAGGAATGTTAAGGATGGATGGTGCACATATCTGTCTGTCCGGCTTTACATGCTGTAAAGGTCCTGTTTGAAGAAGGCTTTGGGGTCTGTCCAGGTTCTCCGGTCCTCTGTTCTAGCCCAGTTTTCTCTGCTGAAAGTATTCTCACCCCTGCAGGCGTGCGTAACAGAGTCTCTTAAGCAAGGCACCTCTGAATCTGCGAGAATGTAAGAGTTTATGTGTGTGTGTGTGTGTGTGTGAATGAGGGTGATTGAGAGAGTGTGTGAATGTGTGACTCTCTGTCTCTCTTTTTTGCTCTCCCTCCCGTCTCCGCTCACAGTGAGTTACGGAGCCAACACTGGCAACATGCTTTGCTTTACTCCCTCGTTCTCTCTTTCCATCTCTTTGTAAACCCTCCCCTTACCTTTTCTGCCCTCCCTCTCTGTCACTCAGAATCCTCCTTCTTTTCCGATCACTCAAAATCCCTCCTTCTCTTCATGCCCTCACACCCACCCCTCTCAGTCCTCTCATCCCTCCCCCTCTCGTGCTCTCTCTCTCTTTCGCACTCTCTTTCCCGTCGCTGGCTGCTGTTGTGGTCTGGAGCGTTAAAAAATTAAACCTGCCTCATGCTTCCTTAAAGCGACAGATGAGACAGACAGAGAGAGACAGAGAGAGAGAGAGAGAGAGAGAGAGAGAGAGAGACCTTGATTACACTCTGTTTCCCAAACCCAAATGCCACTTAAAGTAACAGATATCAACACAATGAAACACTAGTTACAGAGTTGTAGTCTTGCATCAGTGCTACTACAAACCTGAACACATAAACATGATCACAGGTCCAATTAAGGTATTGAAAGCAGAACGAGTCTTTTATTATGTCCGCATCAGGGGTTGTGTGCCAGTCAAAACTGAAATGAGAATGCCTTTACAATCCAATTTAATTATTGAATTGCGGAAGCCAACAGTATGTGCAACAACAGTTGATAGAATAGATAGGGGGCTTTCTCACTGGAGGAACTTTTTTCTGTACCCAGAACTACTGGAGGAACTAACTGCTTTTTGGCATGTCGGTTATACAGGAACTGGAACACTTTTAGATATACTGTAGAAACTCCTTTTGGAGGAAGTAAATTAGTTACTACTTTGGGGATATGAACAAACTATTAACTTTAGATATTAACTCAAGAGAAGAACATTTCTATAAATAATTGCCCTATACGTATAGCTCATACATTCAGTTTATTTTAATAAAGTTTGTATGAACTGGAAGTGGTAACACTTTATTTTGATTTATTTTGACTGTCTGCTTAATATCTGTTGATAATGCTGCTAAACAGACATTTGACTATAAAAAACTTTGCAAGCACATGTCAACTTACACCAAACCTAACTCTAACCTAACAGTCTACTGATAATCTAATGAGAATTAGTTGGCATGTAGATGCAATGTAATTTAAATTCAACAAACAGACCATCAAAATAAAGTGTGACCCCGGAAGTTGCTGAGACTTTTATTTCAATATGTTGATGTATTTCCAACTACAACGGAATATTGAGTAGGGGGCGGGGCTTTTGTTTTGCTAATCATTCACTCGTAGCAAATTAACGGTAAGAGTGACATGGTTAAATATATTATGGGTGAAGCTGTCAAACTGACACAGATGTTCAGACTTTGATTGTAGATTACCAAAACAACCATTTGTTTTCGGTGGATTAATTAATTGTTCACCTAAAGAACATAAATTTTAACCTGCTAGTGATTTCTTCACTGATGCATGTTTAAATAAATTTGTTATTATGAAAACAGGTGCTGAACGACTCCGTATAAATTATAATATATTTAACAACAAAAAAATGTGATTGTATTACACATTAATGTAGAAATTAATGCAATTTACTGTATATGTTGGGATACATACAGTATATATGATATATTTACTGGGAGTGTTTATTATATCTATACTGTTACCGGTTTTTGCTAATTACACAGTATTTAACTGTAATATGAACTGTATTTTACTGTAGGACAGTTATGCAGTATGTTACTGCATTTTAAAGTTGGATTGTAAGAAATGCTGTATATTTTACAGTACAGACATACAATACTGTAAATACATATACAATAATATAAAGAGTGCTATGTATATGCTGCAACTGTTAACGGTTTTTGCGAATTACACAGTATTTAACTGTTATATGAACTGTATTTTAAAGTTGCATTGTGAAAATGACTGTATATTTTACAGTACAGACATACAATACTGTAAATACATATAAAACAATATTAAGTGCAATGTATATGCTGCAACTGTTAACAGTTTTTGTGAATTACACAGTATTTAACTGTTATATGAACTTTATTTTGGCAACGCAGTGGCGCAGTAGGTAGTGCTGTTGCCTCACAGCAAGAACGTCGCTGGGTCGCAGGTTCGAACCTCGGCTGGGCTGGGTCAGTTGGCGTTTCTGTGTGGAGTTTGAATGTTCTCCCTGCGTTCGCGTGGGTTTCCTCCGGGTGTTCCGGTTTCCCCCACAGTCCAAAGACATGCAGTACAGGTGAATTGGGTAAGCTAAATTGTCCATAGTGTATGAGTGTGAATGTGTGTGTGGAAGTTCCCAGAGATGGGTTGCGGCTGGAAGGGCATCCGCTGCGTAAAATCGTGCTGGATAAGTTGGCGGTTCATTCCGGTGTGGCGACCCCGCAAGGGACAAAGCCGACAAGAAAATGAATGAATGAATGAATGAACTTTATTTTACTGTAGGACAGTTTAAGGTAACACTTTATTTTGACTGTCTGCTTAATATCTGTTGATACTGACATTTAACAGTCCTTCAACAGACATTTAACTGACTATAAGAAACTTTGCAAGTACATGTCAACTTACACTAACCCTAACCCCAACCCAAACCCTAACCCCAACCTAACAGTCTACTTATAATCTAATGATAATTAGTTGCAATGTAACTTAAATTCAGCAAACGAACCATCAAAATAAAGTGTGACCCAGTTTAAAAGTTGCACTGTTAAAAAAATATATTTTACAGTACAGACATACAATACTGTAAATACATATACAATAATATAAATAGTGATATGTATAAGCTATAATTAATTTACAGTAAGTTACTGTACATTCTACAGGAAATTGTTAACAGTGTAGAAATAAATAGTGAATTAATTTAACAGTTTAGGCTCTGCTATTAATTACAGCATTAGCTGTGATACCTGTAGATCTATTAGTTAATAGATTAGCTTCAAAACATTGTAAATATAAATTTACTGAAAATCTTTTGTTCACTGAAGAGCTGTTTAGTAATAGAATAAGATTTTTATGTGTTGTTCTCCCTACTGTAACAAAACATACTGAACGATTCCAAAAATCAAGGTACATTATTTTTGTGTATTACATCCTCATTTAGTATTTTGCTTAATTCAACAGCGTTAAGTATAAATCAAACACAAAAAATAAAAAATAAATTCTACTTGCTACCACCAATCTTAAATAACCCACATCCATCTCTCAAATGTTACCTGTAATAAAAAATACATTTCCCCACTTTATTTTCTCTTCCCCTCCCCTTTTCACACCCGATTCATCACATTTCCTCTCATATTCATGTCTGAGCTGATAAAAACATAATTCATTCAACTCAGACAGAAAACCAGGAAAGTGACTTGCGTCAGCAGCTTTTTAACGCTTTTAAAAGGACAGAAATGCTCTAAAAACCTTCTTTAAAACACATGCTGTGAATACTGATGTTTTTTCCTTGCTTTTCTACTTCCGCTTCTCGGTTCAGTGGGGAAACATTGAGCAGCAGAAGTGTGCATACAGGTTGAATGGGGCTCTGATCCCTTCACCAGCAGACTAATTCAAATCAGCGTTATAATAAGGTTTTATAACCCACAGCAAGTTTGAATTAGTCATGGCCTGTGACGCCTCTATTTGCGTGTTGCTCCAGCGCCAGCGCACTTATTGATGCGGTGGAGGATTTTCTTTCTAGGCACAGAGTCAAAGCCATTTTAATCAGCAGAGTTATGACTGTGACATCCAGTGGCGATGCTGGACAGAGACGAGTCAGCGAAGACATGCAAAACATCTGGGAAAGGACAAAGATAAAGACATGACTTTGACGTGGATGGTAACATGGAAAGATTTCCATGTTGTCAAAACCATGATGTAACTGGCGTTCAGTCTGTCAGAGATGATCATAGTCAACTGAGAAACTAGAGGATCTGAAGCGGGGCTGTGCATGCTTGTCAGTTTTCTTCTTAGCATGAAGTTCATCTCAAATAAAATTAAATAAATAAAATGAATAAATACAATAAGATTTAAGGGCGAAACAGTGGCTCAGTGGTTAGCACTGTCGCCTCACAGCAAGAAGGTCACTGGTTCAAGCCCCGGCTGGGTTAGTTGACGTTTCTGTATGGAGTTAGCATGTTCTCCCTGTGTTCGTGTAGGTTTCCTCCGGGTGCTCCGGTTTCCCCCACAGTCCAAAGACATGCGCTATAGGTGAATTGAATAAACTAAATTGATCGTATGTGTGTGGATGAGTGTGTATAGTTGTTTCCCACTACTGGGTTGCAGCTGGAAGGGCATCCACTCTGTAAAATATGGTGGATAAGTTTGTGGGACTAAAGCCTGGTTTACACTTCTGCGTTGAGTGATCGGCATGACCCATGGCGCATGCCTTGCTGGTAGCCGTGCATTTATTCTTTGCGCTGTTTGTGTTGCTCTGCAATAACACTTCCGAAACGCTAGCTGGCAGTAGGTTATGTTCCTCTGGGTCGAGTTTCTTCGCTGGTGTTTTGGTTTTTCTGAACGCTACCTTAAATGTAAAAGTGGCTTAAACTCGCTCATTTTGAGGCAGGAGACAACAACTTTAATCATAAGGTAAACACAAACCAACAGTTTCCATCTAGAGCTCCTTTACAGGACTTGACACCTGTAAACACTCACTCCAACGGGTTCGCGGCTCTCAGTCCTTCCCACACTTGTCAGTGCTACCTAGCCGACCAATCACAAAGCTTGCGCTTGCTACATTTTTTTGAGAGGTGCAATGTCAGTGACAGCCACGGCGAGGGCTATGTGAAGACATGCAGGCTGCAACAGAGCATACACGTGCCCTTGACGCAGAAGTAAAAATCAGCCTTAAGCCGAAGGAAAATAAATTCATTCATTCATTCATTTTCTTTTCGGCTTAGTCCCTTTATTAATCCGGGGTCGCCACAGCGGAATGAACCGCCAACTTTTAACGCAGCGGATGCCCTTCCAGCCACAACCCATCTCTGTGAAACATCCATACACACTCATTCACACTCATACACTACGGACAATTTAGCCAACCCAATTCACCTATAGCGCATTTCTTTAGACTGTGGGGGAAACCGGAGCACCCAGAGGAAACCTATGCAAACGCAGGGAGAACATGCAAACTCCACACAGACGCCAACTGACCCAGCCGAGGCTCGAACCCGCGACCTTCACAGCGACAGCACTACCTACTGCACCACTGCATCGCCTTCAAATATTTTACCACTGAGCCACTAAATAAAATAAATGAATGAATGAATGAATAAGATTTAAATAAAATACAATAAAATAATATATATATATATATATATATATATATATATATATATATATATATATATATATATATATATATATACACACACATATATATGGGTTGGCTTTAAGTTAAGTTTAGGTAAGAATAACTCAAAAAATGTCTTAAAAATAAAATCCAAAATAAAAGATATCTTCATAAATTGTAAAATGAATTATGGAAATATTAAGGTGTAAGATTAAGACAAAAAATTATTTCAGTTAAACAAAAAAAAAAAAAGAAAATTTTTGCTTTCAATAAAAAGTTAAATACAATAAAATAAAATTACAAATGTAAGGTAAGGTTTTGCCTGGAATAGAAGATACACGCATGCATGCATTTTGCCTTCCCAAATTTAAATGCAAAATGTTGGTATCATTGCAAAGAAAACCCTTTGCATTTTCATAAAACACTGTTGAAAGTGATTAAAATAATTGTATATGTTGTTTGTGTTATAATAAACCCCTCCAAAAAAGAGGAACTTTTTATTTCTTTTGTAAACTCAAATTTGAAAGTGTACCTTTTAGGTTCTGTGTGGTCTAGGTTGCTGTAATTAATTTTGGTGGTTTCTGCACATGTCAGTAATCATAGAAAAAAAAGAAAAATGTCTCTATCATAATCTATGCAAAAGTCCTTCTATTTCAACTGATTAGATTTTAAACTGAACCACCTATGAGGGTATTGGGCCAGTACGGACCTTTAAAATTTAAAGAATGCGGAAGTAAATGACGTCACAGACCCGGTACCGCATAGGCAGAGAGTTACAATAGAAGCGATACAATTGACAGCTACTATTGTTCTTCAAAAACAAGCATGTTTTGTATTCTGTCTATAACAGTAAAAGTTACTGCTGCAGTCTTTATGATGTCTTTGAGGAAAGTTTGGGTCTTTCTCAAGGGTAGGGCATAAACGGCTGTATTTCCTTTTTGGCAAAAGTGAATGCTTTAATTTTAATAGTGCATGTCCAGTGAAGGATGGAGACTGCACTGGCAGAGAGGACAGACCTCTTCCATTTTAATCAGTCTGGTAAAGCACAGCACTGAACTCCTGCTGTTATATGGACTTTACATCATATCTACCAGACTGCAGAAATCATTATAAAGCACTAACGCACACATAATCATACACATATTTACATGGCCCGAATTCAGTGCTGAAATTTACTGAAAATAATACTGCTTCCTATTGGGCACAATTAAGATGTCATGTCCATGAAACTGCAGAGAGTAAGCTTTAGATGTATCTTTCATAAGGCTCTGTTTAAAAGTGGGCAAGTAATTTCCATTTAAAATGAGACCGCACACAAGAGCTACAATGGCACACAAGAGATAATAAATATTCTAACTGATCTAATAATATTCATACTGTAGATTATGTTTATGTGGATATGTTCATACAATTGATATATCAACTAATAAACATTTATTGTCGTTTAGCTTGACACTAAAAATAAATAAATAAATAAACAATATAATATTAAATAAATGAGAAGAGATTATTAAATTAATAAATTAGACTTTTAAAATTAAAAATAATTTACTAAAACAGCTACAATGTTATAATAATTAATAAAACTAATATGCAACCTAATTGATTTTTTTTTTACTAAAAGTAAGACAAAATGAATAAAATGTGCACATGTAATAGAAATAATATATAAATAAAATACAAAAAAGAAAATATTTTAACTGTAAATGAAAATGAAAACAAAAACAAAATTAAAAAAATCATTCTAAAAGATCAATGAAATAAAATTACAGTAGTATTGCAATTATACTTAAAGACAAAAAAAGAAATCCTCATCATGAATAACTCATTCAGACACTAAAAGTCATCTGTATTTCATGTAAAGACTAGAGCAGATTTAAAGCTTTAAAGATGTACTTTGGACGCAGACTGTGTCTGTCAGAGATTATGGAGTGAATACTTCTCTGGGAAGTCTCAGTGGAACACACTAAAGACTACATTCAGGTTAATTTCTCTCCAAATGTGTTCACTGAGCACACATACACACACGTACACTCCCCCGAGAGGCCGATCACTGTGCTCAGGGAGAAACTCTTCTGATTAAGACTTCATAAGTGTGTCCTGAGCTCAGGGACACTCTGAACAGACCACAAAACACTCACAGACACACAGAATTACTCATCCTCTCACACTGCCTTCCTTGACAAAAAGATTCTTCAGTGAATTAAAAAAATGATCCTATGATTTCAATATAACTCTGGTTATTGTGTAATGTTGCAGTTTGAGCATAAACAACATCTACATATCCATGAAGCTCAAAGAATTTGCTTTTTGAAAGAGTTAAAAGTCCTCTTTTTTTTTTTTTTTTTTTTTTCAAGATGTTTACAGATGTTATGCATTGCTAAAAGCAGCAAATTTTTACACAAACTTGTTCTTCTGGTTCGAAAAACAAAGTTTAAGCTGCGTCACAGAATATGATTGTGATCGGTCACCACGACTGGAAAACACAAATAAACGTAATCTGATTCTGAATGTTCTTCACCTTTATTTCAAGAGTTCACACTTAGCTGATGATCAATAAAGTGTAATTGGCATGCTGTCCCGGGAGAGAGCCCTGAGCTCGTATATCCTCGAGCCCGGGGCTCCCTCCCGTTAGAAGGGCGAGAGGGAAGTTCGAGCTCAGGAAGGTCTCGAGAACTCCCCCGCTTATCGCCGTGTGAAAAGTGTAAACTAAGGTTGTCTTAGGCAATAGACGAAGATAATTGGAGTGAAATCTCTGGTTATTTATAGTGTGTCCGTAATCATCTAATAGGGCAGATTACGGAGCTGATAAGGTGCCAGCAGTGTTGATCATAAGCACGTGATCCTCTCGAAATTAGTTTATAAATAAACCACACTTATGAGAAATTACAGGTCTGATCCAATCACAGACATCATTCAGACATCGTTCAGTCATTGAGTCATGGATGCTCATTTCCTAAGTGTGCAAACACAAAAGTGTTGTTTCCGGTTCCCCATTATGAGAATACATTGCCAGTTTAATGCATGCACTTAACCAAAGTCCCCTGTTTATCTAACGCTTTCCTCCTTCCACACTCTACCCTCGCACCTCATCAAAGCTGTAACCCTTTTTAAATTGAAGCTATATGGAAAAAAAATACTGCTGAAACTAGGTACATAAGGGCTACAACAAATGTGCCCCTGGAACACAAAACCAGTTATGAGTGTCCATTTTATTAATATCTATTTTATTTATACATTTCCATTGATGTTTAGTTTGTTAGGATAGGACAATATTTGGCTGAGATATAACTATTTTGAAATCCAACACAATCTCACTGCAAGTAGAAACTTTTTGATTTAGTAGCTAATTTGTATGAATTCGTAAAAAAATCTAGAAAATCTGGAATCTGAGGGTTCCAGAAAATCATCTTTGAAGACGTTCAAATTAAGTTCAAATTTACAGTAGGATACTGTCACAATACATTCAAGGAATATGACCTATAATATACAAATGATTACAGTATTTTTGGTATTAAAATCAATCTGTTTGACACATACAATATACTTTTGCGACCGATCGAAATCTGTCTGTGGTGCATGCCGGTTAGAAATTTTGTCCGACTTGATGCTGCGCCGACGCCACATTACTGTCACATGTGGCATCAAAGTACCATAGTCGTGTTTTGAGATCAAACAATTGAGTCAGCCGGTGCAGCATCTAAAGAGCAACTGCAGGAGCTGATATGACAACATCGATAATACACGACTGTCTGGATTCACCACATGACAACAACCACGTGCGTTTCGTGTTTTTTTTTTTTTTCTGTCAAGCCGTTATCCAGATATTTTAAAAGTGACATTGATACTGTAGCTCACTTATTTTGGGAATGTCCTTTTTAAAATCTTTTTGGAATACAATGCTTTTTAAATGCTTTCATTATCCAAAATATTCTTAATCATTCATATTAACAGATATCTTGTTTTGGGTTTTATACACTTATAGACTATTTTGAGGGATGTAAACAACAACAATGGTTATATTATATATTAACATTTTTTTTTTCTCTTTGCTATTTGGGCTTATTGGAACCTAAATAGAATAAAACCTAAGTATCATCTTTTGATATGATGTACTTTTAGAGAAAAAAAATGATGTCCATATATGTGGACTCGTGGTCCGAATTTCCATAAAACACAAGTCACCTTTGTGTAATAGTGTAACTCTTTATTTCTGCCTTGATTTCTGCCTTTTTTCCTGACTGTTTTTAATGCATTAACACATACACACATATATGTGTGTTAAAATATGGACAGTTAAAATAGTGTTTGGGACATTTTATATGCTGCAAAACAGTTACAGGATGACACTATGTCTGTAACAAAACAAAGTATAAGACATAAGAGCTAAAATGTGCTGTCCACGTATGTGGCCACTAAGCCCTAGGAGGTTAAATATCCAAAGCTTCTAAGAGTCCAAAGAGTGATATTTGAACTTCTAGAACTTGATATTTATTTATTTTTCATGCGCTCTCTCGTTTCCCTCTTATTTCTCTCAGACATTTGTTATATACAGTAGGCTACTTAAATATAATTAATGATTTTTTGTTTGTAGAGACTATTCCATTTCATTTGTACTGTAAATCTTTGTTGTTATTGCAACAAATAAATAAATAGTTGATCATGCCATGTGATTGGTCATCATGACTGCAGCAACTTTAAGCCCCGAAGTGTCTGCCTTGATGGCTTCGGCTCCTCCCCCATCTGCGCTCGGCTAATCTCGTTGATCACTGGCTGCAGCCGTGGTTCAAGTCGAGTTCAGGGTCAAAAAAGACGGGTAGAGTATACAATGAGATTCTTATTGGCATTGTGACATACACAACCCTAAATTTACATAAACCCACCCCGGCATGTGACATTTCCTTCAACGTGTACTAGTTAGAGAGAACTTAACAGACCATATAAGAATTGAAACACTGTTGTAGAACAAAATGTAAAATTCTGTATGTGACAAATATTTTGATAGAAAAAACAAAAACGTACAAACACTAACTCTAACCCACACAAACAAATCATAAATACATGGTATTGTGCACCACATAAACCAAATCAAGCCTTAAATTCTGATTGACAACCCATTTAAGTCAGAAATGTAATCCAGAAATGTCCATATTCTTTTTCCAACTCCATACTCTTCCCAGCCCTGGCATCATCAGCAGACTGATCTCCATGGAAAGAGCATCGACTGTAATCTGCTCCTGAGGGACTGGAAAAGAAAGATTGGAGGGAATAAAAAGCAGAGAACGGAAGCAGAGACTGAATAAGTAGACGGGGAAAAAAGAAGACAATGCTGGGTGGAGATAATTAGCATAATGCTTAATCTGTAAACATCTATGGGAGCGTGGAAAGACTGAGAGAGTGAGGTGGAATGAGAGAGAGAGGAAGAAACTGCTGAGCCACTGGAGTCTGCAGTTTATTCTAAATGGACGACACACATTGGGGAAGTGGAGAAAATTGAGGGGAAAGGTGAGAGAATGAAGGAAGGAGGCTTCTAGTTTAAAAGTCTGAGAATCGGTAAGGTTTTTGGAAGGAAATTAATACTTTTTATTCAGCAGTGATGCACAAAATTAATTAAAAAAGTAACAGGATTTTTGGAAAGCAGTTCTGTGCTTTGTAAATTTCTGTTCATAAAAGAATCCTAATCATGGCTTGCACAAAGGTGGAAAATGATTCTTGAGCACCAAATAAGCACAGAATTTACTCACCCTCAGCTTATTCTAAATCTAAGTTACTTTCTTTTGTTGGATGCACGTTTTGTGAAGAGGTAACCTTAACCTCGGATTCATTTATTGATTTTTTGCAGGAGCCAATAACTCTACTGTTTAAGGAACCAACCTCAAATTCACTACTTGTAGACAATGGGGTATACGTATGCATACAGACTTTTAACAGTCCAATCACTTCCAGTTAACTGTTGCATCATTACAAAATCACTGCATTTAAGATCGGATTTCTTAAAAAAAAAATCAGTGATCTTCACTGCCTGCCTGAGATATGATATAAAGTGGGTCTCAGACCAGACAAGCAGCACTGAATTAAACTACATTGTTTTGCGTAGTCTTTAAAATACGGAAATGTATTTTACTACAGTATTTTCAATAGAGTTTCTGCACTAGTCTGCTGCTCCTGAAGGCTCTTGCGTTTAACTGGTCTTTCATCTCGATTTTACAATTGAACAACTAAACGAGTGCTTAAGTATATTTAACTGATTGTATTTTACATTACAACATCGATGCTGTAAATGGAACCTTATTAAATTGAAATTTGTCACAAACCTTTCACCAAAAGTTTATCGTTGGCTGAAAAACACTGTGCATATAGCCCATTACACATTGTTATCCCTCCTGCCATTCACTGAACACGAATTCAAAAACGCACGAGCTGCATCCAAATCCTTAGTGCTCATCTTACTGGATGACACAGCAAGCCACCAAATTCACTTAGCAACCCTCAGAACAATGGCCATTTCAGGAACCACACTCCAGTGGATCAGCTCTTACCTCTCAGGTAAGTCATTCAGGGTGATATTGGAGGGATGAAGGGTCTGAGCCAAACCATCTTGCTACTTGGGGTGCATCAGGGTTTGTTCTTGGACCGTTAATAATAAATGCAAATGTAAACCGGACAATTGAAGTTAGCCACTGACCTGCTGATCTACCGGGATTTTCACACACAACCATCTCTAGGGTTTACAGAGAATAGTCAGAAAAAGAGAAAATATCCAGTGAGTGGCAGTTCTGTGGGCGCAAATGCCTTGTTGATAGCAGAGGTCAGAGGAGAATGGCCAGACTGGTTCGAGCTGAAAGAAAGGCAACAGTAACTCCAATAACAACTCTCTACAGCTGAGGTATTAAGAAGAGCATCTCTGAATGCACGTCAAATTTGAGGCAGATGGGCTACAGCAGCAGAAGACCACACCGGGTGCCACTCCTGTCAACTAAGAACAGGAAACAGGCTACAATTCACACAGGCTCACCAAAACTGGACAATAGAAGATTGGAAAAACGTTGCCTGGTCTGATGAGTCTCAATTTTTGCTACAACATTCGGATGGTACAGTAGAGTCAGAATTTGATATCAAAAACATGAAAGCATGGATCCATCCTGCCTTGTATCAATGATTCAGGCTGGTGGTGGTGGTGTAATGGTGTGGGGGATATTTTCTTGGCACACTTTGAGCCCATTAGTACCAATTGAGCATCGTGTCAACGCCACAGCCTTCCTGATTATTGTTGCTGACCATGTCCATCCTTTTATGACCACAGTGTACCCATCTTCTGATGGCTACGTCCAGCAGGATAAAGCGCTATGTCATAAAGTGCATATCATCTCAAGACTGGTTTCTCGAACATCACAATGTGTTCACTGTACTCAAATGGCCTCCACAGTCACCAGATCTCAATGCAATAGAGCACCTTTGAGATGTGGTGAAACGGGAAATTCGCATCATGGATGTGCAGCCGACAAATCTGCAGCAACTGCGTGATGCTATCATGTCAATATGGACCAACATCTCTGAGGAATATTTCCAGTACCTTGTTGAATTTATGTCACGGATGATTAAGGCAGTCCTGAAGGCAAGAGGAGGTCCCACTCGGTACTAGTCAGGTGTACCTATTAAAGTGGCCGGTGAGTGTATACTATCAACTGTTTTATTATCAAAAAAAAAAAAACTTTATACAAGTTTGGAGGTTCAAAAGATGCATGTTCCTGTAATCCAGTCACTACACAAGAAATGGCTGGTTACCTCGCTCCAGACACAATCCTTCCGATATATGGTAGAGATAGAGCAAATTGTAGATAATGGTATAACTCAGTGGGAACACTGCTCTGATTGTTCTGTAGGAGGAAGGAGCCCTGGTGAGTTATATTTCAGACAGAGTGATGGCTCAGCGGCAGCTTCTGAGAAAGAAAAACCCATAAAATGCAATACGTTTTCCAACACAAGCAATGAGCTACAGGCAAAAACACACTAAACCATACAGTAGCTACACAGACAGACGTGTTGGGAGAAAATGCTATGAATTCTTATTGGAATACTGTATTGGCTGAACAAAATGCTTTTTTGGCACTACAAAATATTTATCTACAGCCAGACAGTCTAGATGAGAGGTAAAATAATATAATAATTAAATTAATTAATATATAATTAAAAAAAAGTCAACAGTCTCACTAATTTATGGTACAATTCTCGCTAATAATAAACCATTAACTATTTAGCTCAATAAACACCTAATTTTCTGCTTATTATTAGTTATTAAGCTAACAGTTGGCTTTAGGTAATAGATTAGGGATGTACAATAAGATCATGCAGAATATGTACTTAGTTACTAATAAACAGCCAATATCAGCAGGCCGTATCCTGCTGTGGTGGTCATCGTGGAGTGAGAGCATGAGACTGATTCCTGTGATGCTCCAAGGACAGACGAGTCTTCGCCGAGGTCCACCGTGCTGCGCCTAGACTGCAGCTCTGCACAAGATGTTTGGCCATAGGGGAAATGGTCGTGCCCAACTGAGCCTGGTTTCTCTCGAGGTTTTTTAAATCTTCGCTTTCGCCAATTGGTGAAGTTTTTTCCTCGCCGCTGTCTCCTCTGGCTTGCATGGTTCGGGATCTGTAGAGCTGCGCATCGATGGATTTGCTCTTCAGTGTTTGGACTCTCAGTAGTGATTATTAACCCACACTGAACTGAACTGAACTTAATCTCTTAAAACTGAACTGACACTGTTTAAATTCACTATAATCTTCCATGTGAAGCTGCTTTGACACAATCTACATTGTATAAGCGCTATACAAATAAAGATGAATTGAATTGAATTGAATATCTTAATTGGCAGGTAATCAAACAACAGGTAATAGTGAGAATTGGTCCTTATATTTAAATGTTAATAGAACAATGGCATACTGTATCTGGCAGCAGATTTATTTCAGAGAACCGATTTGTTCAGATGTTTTATGTAAATTGCAATAAATATCTTTTTGCTTTCATTGGATATTACCTTTCATGTAGAGTGTAATATTGTTTGTGAATAGAAACTGTCTGCAAAGGTTCTAAGATCAAACTGCACAATAATTGTAGCTATTGTCTCTCAAAAGAAAGAATTGATACTGAACTGTCTAAAATGAGCAGTTAGTATTTCCAGATTTAATTACTGCACAAACTTACTAACAAATTTGCACATCAGACCAAAACTTGGAAACATCATTTCATTATATGTGGTCAAACAAAGACTTCAGTGCATTTACTAAACAATACCAGTATCTGGTTTCAAATAGCACTTTACTTAGAGATTAAAGGTCCCATGATGTGTATTAATTAGTGTGCTCCAAAACAGTGGCAAATTTCACGTTTAGAAAATATGAAACTGATATAAACATTCAAAGCTTGCAGTTTGTCACTTCAGTCTAAATGGATCAACATTTTTTTTATGTCACCCCATACTTCCGTTTCTCGTCAAACCTTGACCAATCAAATCTAGCGCTCTAGAACTCTTGACAACTGATTATTCCCAGAATATCAAAATGAACTTTAGGCGTTAGATCTTTCTCATATCTGGTACCTGAACTCTGGAACAGCCTTCCTAGCACAGTTCGGGAGGCAGACACACTATAGGCCCCATTTTAACGATCTAGGCGCAAAGTCTAAAGCGCAGGGCGCAAAAGGATATTTTAAGGACGGCTATTTTACTTGCTATTTTAAGGATGGGAAATTCCGCATGGTCTAACAGGGTTGAGCTTATTCTCTTAATGAGTTATAGGTGTGTTTTGAGAATAAACCAATCAGAGTCTCATCTCCCATTCCCTTTAAGTTGTGTCGCGTCATAGCGCATTTGCTATTTACATGGCGGACTTTGTAAGTGGAAAAACTGAACGCTTCACTAGTGAGAAAACAGTTAAACAGAGCATCTGCAGCGCGAGAATGAGCCTCCTCATTCTTTACTTTCACTCTCGTGGATAAGGAAACGTGTTATACGCACAGACATCCATTAACCTACATAGGGCTGGGCGATTTTTTCGATTAATCGAATTTATGTTTTAAGACGATTAAATTTTTAATAAAATCGAGGTATCACGATTTTTTTAATAAAGATATTAAAGCAGCTTTTCCACTATTGTGCCAAACCGTTCTAAACTGTTAGACAACCGTGCTGAATTGTGCTGACAGATTCTGTGTGTTGACCAAGCGGCTCTGTTGATGAGCTACCACAGCTGGCTCAGCGCAAGCGCGCTACCCCATTGTCGCAAGGTGCGCGCGCAGTCAGTGGAGGCGCACGATGCGGCGCCAAGCTAAAGTATAAATCCAGCTTTACACTTAGGGCCGGCGCGTCCATAGAGGCGACCTAGGCAAAATAGTGAGCGAGAACCCCCTGGTCCACTTTTATCCGCGACACCCACCCCCTCCCGATCCCCTTTCATCCGCAAACCGGTAAGTTTCTATTTCACTTTTGGGTTGAGGCATTAACATTGTTACAACACCAAAATATATATTTTTTGATTGTATTTTTTGAAAAGTAATGCTTTAATGAATGATCTGCCAGATTGAACCTTATAACTCCAAGCGGAAAATGACTTTTCAGAATTAGAAGGTTCTATATGCATTTACCATGGTTTATTTACTCTAATTTACAAATGTACTGTAAGAGAACTTTAATAATTGACAAGTAGAGTACATTTAGGGTCGCTGTCATGTTAATGTATGAAAGAGAACTGTTACACACATATTGTTTGCTACATGGAACACAAAAACTTTGAAGCTCAATATCTCAAAATCATTCAGAATGCAGATAGAACCTTATAATTCCAAGGTAACGACATGCTATGCCCCATATGGTCTAAAAGCTGACAGGTAACCTTGTTTTTAATAAAACAAATATAAATATGCATATAATAAATACTACTGTTAATAATAATAACAATATTATACAAAAGCAATTTGTCATGAATAAACTGAAAAAGCCCCCCGAGATGAAGGCATGAAGGCAGTTGTTTTTATATTTATGTAGGCTAGAAAGTAATAATTTTTGTAATATTTTAATCCTTTAATTCTTTTTTATTTGTAAAGATATTTGCATATTGCTCTACATCCTGTGTGTATTAAGCAATGTTTAAGCGATGCGCACAACGCGCTCTGCGCTGGACTTTAGACCTCCTCTTAGCTGGTCTATTAAACAGTCTATTCTAGTTTCTCAAAATAGCAACGCACCAGCAATGCGCCTCAACATACCTCATTTTTTAGAACAGAACGCCTATGGGCGCACATATGAGTGCAAATGCATTTGCTATTTAAACAGCGTGGTGCAAAACGTCAAAATGACTCTTGCGTCAAGCTGAAACTAGCAAACAACAATTGAGTCACGCCTTGCGCCGCATTGCGCAGGGTGTATGATAGGGCCCTATGTCAGTTTAAAACTAGATTGAAGACACATCTCTTGCACTAGCATACACATAAAACACAATGGCTGCATTAATTAGGGCAACCACAGACAGGAACACTTCCCAAAAGACATTATAATCTGAATGGAATCTACGCTTATGTAAGTTTGTTTTTTTCATTATCCCGAGGTCTCCATAATCCTAGACCAGGTCGTATCCTAAGCAGATGCTGTGGTGGTCATGGAGGAGTGGGGAGCATGAGACTGAAAACTGGACTGATACAATTTCAATTTACTAGAACTTCTAAGTTAAGCTGCTTTGACACAATCTACATTGTAAAAGCACTACAGAAATGAAGATGTATTGAATTAAACCAGACATGACCCGCCCCCTTCAAGACACTTCTCCTTTGCTTTCCATTTGATGTGCTTGATCTCAACCACTCTCACTGTCAGAGCTTTGATAAAAACTAAACTTAAACTTTGTCCCACCCTTTCTTAATTTTTTAATTGAGATCATGTCAAACAATAAAAAAACTGCACATTTCAAAGCACTTCTTGGGACCTTTAAATTGGACTTGAGGGAACATGTCAATAGTGGCTTATTTTGTGAAGTTAGCCCAGCCAGTGTAGAGGCTTCTATTTCTCTCTCATTGTTTCACATTACAATACACCAAATCCAGTGAACAAAGATGCAAATGGCATTAAAGATTCACAAGGATGTGCTAGTCCTCAATTGAGCTCAGCTCCTCACTGAGGTATCAGCACGCACACACACAGGAGAAAAGGAAGCCAGCATCAGCACACCACAGGAAAACACTCTCAAAGAGCTGCAGGCACGCTGGAGGTGGAGTGCGTGTACTGTTTGTGTGTTGATGTGTGTCTGTTTGATTGCCTGTACATCTCCATCGTGTTTTTTTGCAGCATACATGTCATGCATGTAAAACAGCAATGACTAACTAGAGGTGCTTTTAGTGTTTTGCTTTGACTACTACTCACAGCTTTGATCAGGTCTCTTTCCTGACTGCTGGAATTCAGTCTGCAAATTAAGGCTGATCCATAAATTCCTGAGCAGATGCTGTGGCGGTCATGAAGGTGTGGATAGCATGAGACTGATTCCTGAAAGACCTCAGTGACAGACAGTTCTTCGCATTGATCTCCTGGGCCAGCCTGAACACCCGTCGGTGACCTACTCACACCTGCAGTTTCCACGATGGACGTCCAGCGTTCTTTAGCCTCCAGTGCCTAGACTGCAGCTCTGCGCAGAAAGTTTGGCCACAGGAGAAATGGTCGTGCCCAACTGAGCCTGGTTTCTCTCAAGGATTTTCCCTTCACTTTTATCAATTGGTGAAGTTTGTTGTTCACCACTGTCGCCACTGGCTTGCTTGGTTTGGGACTTGTGGAGCTGTGCATCAACGGACTTGCTCTTCAGTTTTTGGAATTTCAGCCGTGAAAATTAACCACACTGAACTAGGCTACACAAAGCCAAAGTTGTCTGTCAAACTACACAAAATATTGCATCATCCGAGAGAAAAATAATCATTCTGCAATACTGACATCTGTTTATGTAGCTTCTCTGTGAACTACAACCTTTTGTAGTAAATTTTGCTACTGTTAAACCTGAAAGCAAGTGCAAATACCACATATGAGGTTTTTATTCAAAAGTTACCTCATAGCTTCAGTGATCTCCGGTTAAAGTCCCTACTAAACCAGTTGACATTTCTGTGCGGAGCTTGCTCGTTCTCCCCATGCTCGCATGGGTTTTCCCTAGGTTCTCCAGTTTCCTCCAAAAAACACGCAACCTAAGTAAATTGAACACACCAAATTGATAACATAGCCATCCATCCATAGACACCATCATCTGAGCTTTTTCAGAGGCATAGAAATCTTATTGTATGTAAACCTGACTTTCAAGAAAAGTTATAACAATTTCTCAAAAAATATCTCTCATTATTCTGCTATTAAGCATAACAGAAACAAATCTGATAATCCTAACTTACCTAAAAGAAAAAGTTTAGTCACATTAACATCTGACTTTTTTAAAATGGTTATGTGCCTTTTTATACAGTGTATATATACTTCTATATACTGTATAGGGAGTGCAGAATTATTAGGCAAGTTGTATTTTTGAGGATTAATTTTATTATTGAACAACAACCATGTTCTCAATGAACTCAAAAAACTAATTAATATCAAAGCTGAATATTTTTGGAAGTAGTTTTTAGTTTGTTTTTAGTTTTAGCTATTTTAGGAGGATATCTGTGTGTGCAGGTGACTATTACTGTGCATAATTATTAGGCAACTTAACAAAAAACAAATATATACCCATTTCAATTATTTATTTTGACCAGTGAAACCAATATAACATCTCAACATTCACAAATATACATTTCTGACATTCAAAAACAAAACAAAAACAAATCAATGACCAATATAGCCACCTTTCTTTGCAAGGACACTCAAAAGCCAGCCATCCATGGTGAACGGATCAAAACACTGACAGAATCCATCAACATTGCGTGCAGCAGCAACCACAGCCTCCCAGACACTGTTCAGAGAGGTGTTCTGTTTTCCCTCCTTGTAAATCTCACATTTGATGATGGACCACAGGTTCTCTATAGGGTTCAGTTCAGGTGAACAAGAATGCCATGTCAATTGTTTTTCTTCTTTTAGACCCTTTCTTGCCAGCCAAGCTGTGGAGTACTTGGACATTGTCCTGCATGAAAATCATGTTCTTCTTGAAGGATGCAGACTTCTTCCTGTGCCACAGCTTGAAGGTGTCTTCCAGAATCTGGCAGTTGGACTGGGAGTTGAGCTTGACTCCATCCTCAACCCGAAAAGGCCCTCTTTCAAGCATCTTTGATGATACCAGCCCAAACCAGTACTCCACCTCCACCTTGCTGACGTCTGAGTTGGACTGGAGCTCTCTGCCCTTTACCGATCCAGCCACGGGCCCATCAAGACTCACTCTCATTTCATCAGTCCATAAAACCTTAGAAAAATCAGTCTTGAGATATTTCTTGGCCCGGTCTTGACATTTCAGCTTGTGTGTCTTGTTCAGTGGTGGTCGTTTTTCAGCCTTTCTTACCTTGGCCATGTCTCTGAGTATTGCACACCTTGTGCTTTTGGGCACTCCAGTGATGTTGCAGCTCTGAAATATGGCAAAACTGGTGGCAAGTGGCATCTTGACATCTTGGCAGCTGTACGATTGACTTTTCTCAGTTCATGGGCAGTTATTTTGCGCCTTGGTTTTTCCAGATGCTTCTTGCAACCCTGTTGACTATTTTGAATGAAGCGCTTGATTGTTCGATGATCACGCTTCAGAAACTTTGCAATTTTAAGAGTGTTGCCTCCCTCTGCAAGATATCTCACTATTTTTTACTTTTCGGAGCCTGTCAAGTCCTTCTTTTGACCCATTTTGCCAAAGGAAAGGAAGTTGCCTAATAATTATGAACACCTGATATAGGGTGTTGATGTCATTAGACCACACCCCTTCTCATTACAGAGATGCACATCACCTAATATGCTTAATTGGTAGTAGGCTTTCGAGCCTAAACAGCTTGGAGTAAGACAACATGCATAAAGAGGATGATGTGGCCAAAATACTCATTTGCCTAATAATTTTATAGCGATTGGGATTTTCGTAAGTATTACATCAATTTGTAAACGTTTATTATTACCATCTGTTGAGTCTCCCCATACAGTTTGATAGAGCGCTTGGACCCTGAAGCTGATTCGTGCGTCACACTTAAGCAGATAAGCAGCATATTTGGTTGTTCTGTACGATTCGTGAGAGAGAGAGCGCCCTCTGGCCTTTAGAGTAAATTTACTATTGATCACATCACCATACTTTCCTCACACAATGTGCAAGACAAATCGCAGCTTATGCTAAATCACAGATATTATGTCAATATATCGTTCAGCCCTACCGCAAATGGCAAAATCCATATTACATTCTTGCATCAAGCCATGCATATCTAAAACTTCAGGTTCTACATAAAATTTAAGCAGCACAATTTAGTGGGGAGTTTAACCAAGAAAGTCGCCCAGAAAAAAAAAACTGATTAGGTTATGTCAAATCAATAGTTTGTCTAAAAATAACCCTAAAGATGCTTTTATCTAAACCCAAGGTGCTCGATGATTCATAAAATGTATGTCAAGGAGTGCTGTCGCTTTGAGAGTGAAACAAATCACTTACAGGCAAGCCAAAATTAATACCATCTGATTAAATATGTCTTCAATTATGTATGTGGTAGCAAAAATGATGCCCTCACCTATTCAACAGCTTCATTAGTTAGGTTCAGGAGGGAAAGCATTAAAATATTATAAATAAACAGACTGATGGTGTCATTTCATAAGACCGCAGTTTATATTGTCTAGAGTCACAGGGATTCATTTTGTGCTGCATAAATTTCAGTGCGATGGCATTAGTTAATTTGATTTTTTTTTAATCATGAGGAAACATAAATTTAGTAAAAACATCTTTAGTTATCAAGTTAAAACAAACAAATAAATAAATAAATAAATAGTAATCTGTATTTTGGATGGCCTGAGGGTGAGTTATTGTATTCTTTCAGCAAAAAAAATAAACTAATAAATAAATATAAATCTTAATAAAATATAACAATTTAAATTTCTGCACATTTGTAACGCCTGACCTGTCAGATGCTTCTATCAAGAGCCTTTTAGGGCCAGTTCACACTGCATAGACATTTTCCAGCAAAAACCAACATATATTTTATTTTTTGGGATGGATCAGTAGCTTTGTTTACATCCAAAGAAGCAATTTATATTTACGCAGAAATTACAGGAAAAATTCATATGGAGGGCAGGAAGTGATTCTTCTACATAGGAATCACTATCAGAACATCAAAATGTTACTGTTTTATGTTGTTTATAATTGTTTAAATCAGCCAAAATAATAAATGTCAAACAGCTTTTAAAGACTTCCAAAAGTTTTGTTAATAAATGGAGGAAAGTTAAAGAATCTGGCTGAAAAGTGGAAGAAAATGTGTCATGTAATAAACATTTATTCAATACATCCATGTGTACAAACTTTTGTGAACGCGATAATTCATTTGATAGCAACAATAAAGATTATATAAAGGCCTAGCTATGTGTATAAATATGTTAATGTGTTATATAAAAATCAGATACAAACACCACCACACTTGGTGTAGAATAATTGTGTGGAATAACGCACCCTGCCATGCAATTGCTACAATGAAATCTCTGTTTCGTTTCGCAATAATCAAAGTCTTTACTGGTGTTTTGACTGAATAAACAACTGTAACATTAACGTCAAGATGTGCAGCAGCTGGGAATGTTTGTTGATGGTAAAGAAATGAAACCCTTACGAAAATACTAGACTGTTATTATTGTAGAGCACTTTACCCCGCTAACAAAAATAAACAATAATGATGACTATGTGGCCACGCTTGTGTATGCTTTTTATGTGTTATTTCGTGAATTCTGGAAGATATCCGCATGGGGAAAAAATATAGCAATTTATAATATGTTTTTGAACCACATAGTAAAGTGTATAATGTGTACAACTCTTTGTTAATGAATGCTACAAAATACTGAAGGATGGTAACCTGAAACTGTAACATGCAAACTGTGGTGCATCGTGATGGTGTATAATTATAACGTTAGTGTAAAAAACTGAAGCCTATTAAATAATTTGTTTATTACTACAGATGTGTCATACCACAGCAACAATATAATTACTATGACAGTTTAATTCAAGTAATTAGTATGTTTCCAAACACTATGGTATTTACTATAGTATTTTTCATACGTTATAGCTTATATAGTATCTACCACCTTGATGACAGGCAAATATGTTTTAGTTCAGTAGAAAACTTAGCCCTTTTTATGATTTAAGGATCATGCACAACAGATGTGGTTATATTTTTCTATTTATATCTCCTTTGATGTATGGTATAAATCGCCAAAATACAGACTTCCATTTAGTTTTTTACTTCCTGCCCTCAGTCTGAATTTCACGTGTCACCAGAACCACGTGATTGAAAACAACCTATTAACGGGATAACTGGAATTAAATATTGTGAATAAAGCACCGTTTCCATCAGTCTTATAGAGTCAAATAAAAAAACAAAGTCGCCACTTCCTGGTAACTGGCGCCAAACATAAAAAAAGAAAAAAAGAAAAATGGAGTCTGATAGGGAAGGAAAAAGTCAATGTGGGACTTGTTTTTTATATTATAAACTATTTGCGCCTCAAATGAAAAATGAAACAATGAATGCATGGTGACTTTTGGAGCGCAGCCGCTTGAGGCAGTTTTTGGAGGTAATAATACAGAACCACTTTGATAAGGGACGTTGGTTAAGGGCTTTTAGAATGACCAAAACAACATTTAAGATGTTGTGCAATGTTGTCCGTCCATAAATGCAGTCCCATTTTTGTTATCACATGATCTGTTAAAACATAATCACATCTTTTAATGCTAGAAATATTCGGTAAATGTGTTTCCATCATACTGTAGGTCTTGCACATTTTCTCTGACTGGATTAAATGGTTTTGCGCATGAATCTATGCACATTTTTACAATTCATGCATATCTTGGCGTTTCCTTTAAGCATTTTTAATGTGATATTCCAAAATGTGCATAAAAATAAGTGGATGGAAACATACACTAAAAATGCTGCGTTATTCAGACACAAAATGGATAAAATATGGACTAGCACAAACATTAGGTTAACACAAACAATGGTCCTATTAATTTAATTAAAGAAAGTAACACAGCAGTTGGGTTAGTACCTATTACACAGAGTTTGGATGAAATAGCCTGGCATTTTTTAGTGTAGTAAGTGTGTTACCATTTGTTGGTGTGTGTTTCTGTTAGCACTTCTTTTCATCAGCTGAATGTGCTGAATTGGATTTTGTTGGGTCTTGAGATGTCTGAGAATGACATACTGTACTGTAATCTGGTGACTGTCGGCATTGGTCGGTGTCTGTCGGTGCAGGGTGAATCGGCCTTTGCAGTGCACTTATCAGAGGAACAATCCATGTGGAACATTCAGGGGTTAAGTGCTTCGCTCAAGGGCACTGTGGCAGTAGTTCATGGGATGTTCCTACAAGACTAAAATGAGCAGCCATCACTCTACTACCACACACTTTTGGCCTGGTTGAGTGATTTCTCCATCCTTGCTCATAAGTAGAGGAAACCAGTAAAACCAACTATGCCAATCCTGGAATACACCACCAACTAATATCTACCTGTGTATTACATCCCACTAATTATTAGACATCTGATGGATGTGCAGATTATGTCTATATTGCGTCCGTCTGTTTCCTGCGGCATATCTGTAGTCCCATTTCAGAAGGTGGCACACTGTTTAAGATCATTTGATTGTCTCAGCAGCAGAAGATAAATGGAAAAGCATACAAAGGTGTAACACTCTTCAATTCAATCCTGCTGCTGAGACATTTAAATGATCTTTAACAATATGTCACCTTCTGAAATGGCACTACAGTTATGCACAGCGCATATAAGCCAGGGGTGCCCAAACTCGGTCCTGGAGGGCCAATACCAACCAAGCGGCAACCTCCTGCTTTCCCTCGTGAAGGCAATACGAAAGTAACTGAAACTGCAATTCATCGACTCTCCTTTGGGGGCTGGCTCAAGGAAGTCCAGATGTTCTCTGACTGCAATGGTAAATTGGCCAATTTTACAGCTGATAAAACCGTTTACAGCCTGGTACAAAAGATGATTTTGGTTCATATAGCTAATATTACCCTTCCTGACAACTGTGTCAACCTGACAACCATTTTGTTTTTATTAAGTTTTATTAAGTCTGCATAATTAAGGGAGTGGCCACTTGAGTGAAAGCTAGGTCTCGCTAAACTCGGCATCATATTTTTGTTTTATGTAGCTTTACACAGTCAGCTGCCTATTGGATTTATTTCCTACAGTTATTGTTGTGGAAAAAAGATTCTGGTCTGCAAAATATTTTCTAAGTTTCTAAGTCAAAGTTTTCAAAAAATGACAAAGTCTAAGATCTCCGAAGTCTTTAGGCAAAGCAGTTTATTGTTACAGCATCAGTAAAAACAGAGACAGGTCGTATAGGCTAGCACACAGTTTAAATACACTTCTTTGTCTTAACACTCCACCCAAATTTACACATTACACACCTCCCTCAGCTTCTCCACTAATAGGATCATAAATCTCTCAGGTGTCCACTACCAATAGAATCTCAGGGTTTTTTATGGATCCTACCCATGTCCAGTTAAGGTCTTTCCTTCCTACTTCAAATGTGATGACTCAGCCAAAAAACAATGCTCAACAATATATCTTGTTCACTGTCCACTGAGCTGTCAACTGTAAGTTCAGCTGAAGTTCACGGGTACTCATAATTTTTTAGCAGTCATTACAAATGAACGTGGGCGCACATGCAGGTGTGCCTTATCATGAGTTACAGAACAGAACGCAGGTGCCCTTATGGCATTGCTTCCATAAATCTACTCTCATTATGACATTTCATCTTGCTCTTATAATTTCTCTTCTCATCCCTGACTGCATTTGCACAAGGTGACTTCTTTTATTTACCAAAGCACACATAAATGATAATAATGCCACAGGTAAGGGTAATAATACGATTATAATACTGAAATCACTCATATAAGCATATAAATGAGAGAAATAAATTCATCAGAAATTCATCAAGACACAATGAATTCCCCATCATTATCATATAATATGGCATGCTGTGTGCACTTAATTGTGCTCACAAAAAATTCAGGTTGCCTCCATTTCCCAGGTGAGTAAAATTATATACTTATACCATCTCTATAAATGTATTTGTTTTATTTAAGATCATTTATCATTTATATTTTTCATTATACCAGTAGTGCACTCCAGAATCTGACAGGTTGATTAGCTGTAGGCTCTAGAACAGTCGTCTGAAACATTGTCATACAGTGTTATGCCTGGATTTCATCAATAGCCTTGCATTTACTAACACAGACTATATTTGAATTATTTGTAAGTAGTTTGCGTTTTCTTCCTGTAGAAAAATGTCATAAGAACAATGTTTAGTGGCTCAATGTATTACAACAGTGTTTTTAAAAGACTAAACACTTTGTTATTAGTATACAACCAAGCACATGTGGTCAGAACACAAACAAGTCGCAAGTAATGAAGTATTAAGTGTATCTCCCAAAGAAAAGCCTGTCTAAGCAAAATGCTAGCAGACGTTTGTAACTCCACTGACGCTTCACCTCTTTGCCCTTATTTGGTCACTCCCAGTGGATGCGATGACTCGCAAACAAAATGCAGATGGTTGGCCACGCCTACTTGTAGCCTCATTTGCGCTCTTCAGAAACCTACTGTATGGGTGACGTCACGGATACTACCTCCATATCTTTTACAGTCTATGGTTCCAACCCCAATCAGACACACCTGGGCTAGCTAATCAAGCTCTTACTAGGCTTTCTAGAAACATCCATGCAATCTGCAGGACACCAGCCCACCAGGACTAAGTTTGGACACCCCTGATATAAGCAGTATAAAATGATATCTAAAATGAGTTCAGGTTGGACGTAGAAAGACGTCCCCAACAACCACATTTGGCCTTCAATTGGACCTTATACGGAAGTCCAGTGGACATCAATACTGGATTTTCTGTAGACGTTGAAAAAAAGGCGTCATCTGGTGTCACAGTCTGTACCTACAGGGGACCAAAATTGTCTGTTCAAAAATGATGTGCAGTAGACATCGTTTGGACGTGTCTTTGCGCAGTGAGATAATTTGCATAATTTCTACTGTAATTTACATCATAAAGACCTTATAGTTCGCCAAAAATTAAATGTTACTATTTATTCTCCCTCAAGTGTTTCCGAACCTTTATTAATTTCTTTGTTCTGTTGAACACACAAGAAGATATTTTGATCAAAGTTGAAAACCTGCAGCCATTAGCTACGTTTCCATCCACCTGTTTTTAAGCGCATTTTGCATATGTGCATTAAAAAAAACGGTTGATGGAAACGCCAAGATGCGTATACATTTTGAAAATGAACAAAAAAAAAAAAACACGAGCATAACTGAGTAGGATAAACTTTTTATTCAAAAAGAAAAGATGCGCATAAACTGCGATGGAACAAATTCCGAACAAATTTTACCGAACAAATTCCAGTATGCGCATTAAAAAAAAAGTAATGCGATTTTGTTATAAGAGATCATGTGACGATAAAAATGTGTGCGAATGGATAAATCAGCAGACTAAGCACATTGTAAAACATCTGAAATGTTGTTTTGGTCATTCTAAAATTCCTTAACTGGTTTAGTATTAGTGTTATTATATTATTAAATGACAGAATCAAGAGTGTCTGTGCTTCGCGTCTCACGCCTTCAAACACCACCGCGCATTCACTGCATGTCAGGATTGCCTTTTATTAAATGAAGAAAACACTCACGCAGCTTCTCCTACCGCAGCAAATTACGTTTTTACTGTTGATATTTGGCGCCAGTTAATCAGGATGAAACCGCTGCTTTATTCGCACTTATTTTATGCGATATTCCAGTTTTGTGCATAAAGTTAATTTGCATTTTTGGATGGAAACATAGCCATTAACTTCCATAGCATGAAAAACAAATACTATGGAAGTCAATGGATACAGGTTTCGAACATTTTTCAAAATATCTTCTTTTGTGTTTAACAGAAGAATAAAAAAGTAAAGAGTGAGTAACTGACAGATTTTTCATTTTTGAGTGAACTGTCCCTTTAACAAATCATGCTGTGGTAAACTTCAAGACTTATAGCAATCTATTGACGCACAAACACCACGTGTTATAAAATGTGCACCAATATAGCTGACGCGCAAAAATTAAAAAAAAAAAAAAAAACAAGTGACGAGTTTAGAAGAGTAGTCATCATTGAATGTGACCATAAGCAACTGTGCGAATTTTATTTTCTGTGTCCAGTCTAGCCTGCAGCTAGTTATTAGCTGGCAGATAGCAGGACGGCTACATAATATAACATTTCAATCTCTGCTCACCCAGTAAATGAACTGATGAGAGTCATTGTGCAATGTATTACAGTTCTGTGAGCAGTACATCGCTCAATCCGGCACTCACCCGTGGGGTGGAAAAAAGAGAAATGTCCCCCTTTGCTGCCTGATGACAAACTGCAGGAGGATCATAAGTGGATCATAGAGCGCCGTCCTCTGCTGAGTCCAGCTGCGTGTGTGTTTTTGTGTTTTAAAGAGATGACTCCAGCTGTTTCAGTATCTACTTAATGGGATAATACAGGGCCCATCTGTTGAGCTGTCAATCAAAAGAACACTGATTTAAGTGTGAGGGCTAAACAGAGATTAGTTAAGACAGACAAAGAGTGAAGATACGGGTGATCAAAGAGATGAGAGGACACAGAAGATGGTGATGGAAATGTAAAGTTATACAGTTGAAGTCAGAATTATTGGTAACACTTTACAATAAGGTTCATTAGTTAATGCATTTACTAACATGAACTAATCATGAATAACACTTGTACAGCATTTATTAATCATAATTCAACATTCACTAATACATTATTAACATCCAAGTTCATGCTTGTTAACATTAGTTAATGCACCGTGAATTAACATGAACTAACAATGAACAACTGTATTTTCATTAACTAACGTTAACTAACATGAATAAATGCTGTAGTAAATGTATTGTTTATTGTTTGTTCATGTTAGTAAATGCATTAACTAACATTACCTAATGAACCTTATTGTAAAGTGTTACCGAATTATTAAACCCCCCTGAATTATTAGCCCCGTTTATTGTTTTCCCTAATTTGTTAACCTGAGAGAAGATTTTCAACATTTCTAATCATAATAGTTTTAATGACTCATTTCTAATAACTGATTTATTTTATCTTTGCCATGATGACAGTACATTATATTTTACTAGATATTTTAAGACATTTCTATACAGCTTAAAGTGACATTTAAAGGCTTAAATAGGTTAATAAGGTTAACTAGGCAGGTTAGGGTAATTAGGCAAGTTATTGTATAATGATGGTTTGTTCTGTAGACTATAGAAAAAATATATAGCTTAAAGGAGCTAATAATTTTGACCTTAAAATGTTTAAAAAAAAAAAAACTGCTTTTATTGTAGCCGAAATAAACAAATAAGACTTTCTCCAGAAGAAAAAAAATATTATCATACATAGTGTGAAAATGTCCTTCCTCTGTTAAACATCATTTGGGAAATATTTAAAAAAAGATATTCAAATGGGAGCTAATAATTCTGACTTCAACTGTGGATAAGAAAATAAAAATGAGAAAAGACTGCAACGCTTCTCATAATTTACTATCACAACATTTTCAGACATTAAAATTGTGCAATGAGTGTGTTTTTACATTTGGTATGCAGTGATACCAACAATTGTCATATGTTAAAATATTACACACGAGTTTTACATGAAACAATAATCTTTTCATTATGAAATTAATCATTATTTCACTAATATAAATAAAAGTTATCTAAAGAAACAACATTATTGTTAAATGATAACCACACAATCGACCATTTGTATTTTTTTTTCTAACCATAGTTGAACCATGGTATTTGTAGAAAAATGTGGTTATAAAAATGGTAATCATGGTGGAAACGAAATGAACATGGTAACTACACTTTGGCTATAATAAGCCATGGCTAATTTTCATAATAGCTGGTCATTCCTAACGAAAGTCACTTTGAGAGTCAAAGACAAATTATAATAGGCAAGGAAAATTTTATATCCTTGGTTCCTGGCAATATTATTACCTGTAATCCACAGCATCAGTCAAAGAGTCGGTAGAAGTCCGTTTTGCCAAGTCCAAACGTTCTTTTGAATCTGTTTTTACACCAAATCAACAGAATCATCTAAAACACGTCGCGACTCGAATCAGCACATATCTAGAAGTCATACAACCAAAACTCACTTTCAGACGTGCCCAACAGTCATTGATTATATGATCATTTGATGTCGGTTTTTTACCAAATCATACATTGATTAACTTGCTCTGACTGAAAAGAGGAAACGACTCGGACTGCCTGATGTACCGTTGCTGAACACATGCGCGAACTGAGCCCTCGAAGAGAACGGGCAAATATATATTTCCATTATTTTATGTAAAGGTGAGGTATACATTAAGCTTCATAAGCATTTAGGTAGACTTTATACGTTTTAAGCATCCGTTTTTCATTATTGGTCGCTTACATCATTTCACGTTATGTAAATAAGTGAAAATATTTAAGTTAAACTGGTGACGTTAATTGAATCAGAAATGTATATAATATAATACTATTTAAAAGAACCAATTTTAGGAAAAAAGAAACGAATGTAAATTATGATTAATAAGTATTTTCTCATTCTTGCACAGATTGATAATTTTATAAGACACATCATCAGGAGCCACTACTAGTTTCCACAAAGAAAAAGGTTTAAAAAGTATAATAACAAAAAAACACCAAAATTTGTATTATTTCTTAAGGATCATGTGACAAGTTTGACTAACAAAATAATTTTTGTTGTTGTTGACAAACACTTCTAACTAACATATATCCATCCACTGAGTTCATGGTATATGTAAAATTATGTTGACAAACTGCGTGTGACATGCAGTGAAGGTCAGACGGAGTTTCTCCCTCATCTGTTTGTGTACATGATCTCTGCCACTATAACAGAGAGAAAAATCACAGTTACACTGTGAATTAGTTTTGACAATTTTTTTTTGTCCCAGTAGATCAAAGTGCTTATAAAAGTTGTCCTTCTGTGAGACACTGCAATGTGAATTAGGGGGAGAGAGAGAGAAAGAGAGGGGGACGGTATTGTTTTTCTCTCACTTGTACGCTTTGAGCGTTTTTCATCCCGTTGCCAAGTTTCCAGCCTCAGTAAGAGGCGTTTAAAATTTTGATTTATTTCTTTATTTTTAATTGAAGTGTTTGAGAGTGTTACATAAATGCTTAATTTGGTCAGAGGATTAACAGGCAGAGGCTATTTTTTGTATGATTAAAAAGGCCTGCTGTTATAGAAACATTTTCTAACTGGGAGATGAAAGGATCGTGATGAGGAGTGCTGAAATAAATAGATGACATGGAGAGAGATAGAAATGTTAGAGGGGGGAGCCATAAGAGACGGATAATTCAATAGAAATGGAGAACATGGTGACCCAAGGATAACCCTTCGCCAACCCAACAAGCTAATTTGTGTTTATCTATGTGTCTGTATGCATTTTCAGTCTTGGCTGACCAGAAGTTTCTTGCAGTCCATCGCTGTAACAGGAAGGTCAAGTCTCATAAAAGTACATGCTGAGGGAGTCGACCATCCCATTATCACGATTTGGATTAAAGGCTTAGCAGAAGTGTTATTCAGGCGATTTCTAAAATCCATCTAAAGGTCCGATAATGTAATTGCCTCTTCCAGTCCACTGAGGAGCAAATCATGTCTTGTTATTGCCTAAAAAAAAGCGCCCAGCTCAGCTGTGCGTGCATGTGTGGCTCAGGTTTTTGCAGACATTGTTGGGACCAAATGTCCTCACATGGATAGTAAAACCTGAAATTGCTTTCCTTGTGTGAACTAGACAGCAGTTCATAAGGCTTAAGTAGCATACTAAACGTCTTAAAATGCATATTTTTTCACACACACAAAAAAAAAAATAAAATTAATTATATTTACTATGTTATCCCAAACATCTATGACTTCCTTCGATTCCTCTAAGGAACATGATAGAAGGTAAGCTGGAAAGAGTATATTTCTTATAAAAAAAAATTCACTTTCACTCACAGACCAAACATTGTCATCTGTGTGTACTGTATGTATACTGAATCTATATCACGAGTAGCAGTGGAATATGGCTGTATATCGGCACTGGTGGGAGGTGTGCGTTAGGCCCAATCCCAATAGATTGGGGGAACTATGACGTCAATTTGTATGCAAAAACCCGGAAGCGAGTTAGCATTTTAGCAGTTCCGGTTCTCTCGTCCCAAAGTCAATGGGTATTTTCACTGGGATTTCTGTTAAATCGCTTAAATAAGGTCCGTGGCTAACACAAACTCAAGATACTTTCACGATTTATTCACCGACATAACACACCAGTTACATCACACTCTTGATTTTTTAAATCGGTTACGCTTATTTAAAAAGATGGTTGCTATCAAGTTGCTAAACGGGGCTACAGGCGGTATCGGAGACATTATACGTCATCGAGCTGAACTGGTCTGGAGCGCAGCTCGGTTGTGTTGGGCATTTGGATTTGTCTATTATTTAAGTATTTTCATGAATAGTTTTTTAAAGTTTGTAGTATTTTTCTAATTGGGAATTCATATTGTGTAGATAATGCCTTCACTTGTAAAGACTGTCAAGACAGATTCATTTGTTGATTATTTATTTTAATTAAACGATATTATGAAGATACTGCTTACCAGTGCAGCCTGTCTCTTTCCTGCTCTCAGAAATGCAAACGTGTGAATAAGTAAGTAAAAATACATATTAACTGTCATTTTAACGTGATCAACAGATTTCTTTTTTTTTTTTTCTTCATCTGAACACATTTAACTCTGTCATAACTGCAATATTTACACTCCTCCTTAAAATTTATAGCATATGTGACTGTATCGGCTGCTGTACTTGGTGACAAAAAAGAATATTGAATGTTGTTCTGTGTCCATGATAGAACTTGCAGGCATATAACATTAGACTTGTCCCTCACGCATCTTCTCATTTCTGTTGTCTGTTACTAAGGTAAGCGGGCTGTATGCACGCGAGCGATACACTTATTCAAACATGTCTTATGATAATACTATGTAGGCACATTTATAAATAGAGTTTTAAAACTTTTACAACAACCGTAAAGCAAAACAAAATGTATTTCCCCCGTAAAAACTACCATAAAGGTACATGGGTCTATGTGCTTTTGGGTATGTATTTGTTTTTTATATTATAGCGTGGATTATAAACTGAGAGAGTAAATCTTTGTCATGGATCATATTTCTAAAAATAAGCTTGAAGAGTTATCTGTAGCAGGGTGGTGCTGACGTCACAGGCAAGTGCATTTAAGATCCAAAAGTGCTAAAAGTTGTATTTTCGTGTGAGGATTATCCGGCTGGAAAAAACGTTTAAGTGCATTGAACAGTGTTTGAACACAGAGCTTATTATTTGCAATCTTCGAAAAGCCTATGTTATTATATTAGCCTATGTTAGTATATTAGACTACAAGGTGACGTCATAGTTCCTCCACTCTATTCTACCCCTTAGCCCTTTCCCTTAACCCATTCTCTTTAGCTTGAAGGCGTAGGGCTAAGGGGAAGTTGTAGATATCCCTTCAAATGGAGATTTTTCAGGACCACACTCTAAAACAAGGGGTAAGAACATTTTCCAGAATAAAGCAGCCACAATGGCCATAGCTGCACTCAGAAGTAAGGAGATGCACGAATTTGTATTTTTTTGTCATTATTACAAATTTTTACAACAAACAAGCACATGTTTTAATACATTCATAACCGCGTTCGTGTTTCAAGGGGAAGGGGAAGGGGTACAAAAATAGAAATGGGATTGGGCCTTAGTGTCCCACCAGTGATGATATACAGCCATATCGTACTGCTACGAGTGTGATATTGCGTTTATACAACAGTTTGACGGCATAATCGTGTATATAAAAAAGAAAATAAAACATGGAGTCTAAAAACCCTTTTGCATGAGGAACTACTTTCTTCCGCCATTCATTCACAGAAACAGTTGCTACTTCACCAACGTCATTTTAGAGCTAGTATTTGAATGATTCTCTTCTGTAATATCTAAAGTGATGACAAAACAGGTGATTTTGCTAACATTTTAAGGGAGATCACAATAATTAACCCCAAAAAAGCAAAAGCAGCGCAAACACTACCATATTACTGTTGTGTTTGTGATAAGGAAAAATGCTAAACACATGCAGCCATTTCTTCTTTCTTTCTTTTTACTGGACTAGTCTGCAGTAACGAAAACAGGAGTGGAGACTCATTAGAAACAAACAGATGGCCAACCAAAAAGTAACTCAAAAGTAAAATTAAAATATCACACTCAGTACACTACAATTATTTAGTATAAACACTGTACTACAACATACAAAAGAGAGAGATCGACTTAGAATGTCACTTACCAGTTTATTAATGAGTTGATCAGCTGTAATTAGAAATTACAAGCTTTTCTCCTTTAAGAGCTTATTATGCGGTCTCTGTCACCATTTTGTGGATAGACAATGTCAACAGTCTTTGCTCTGTTCAATGACAGGCTAATAGCCGCCGAAATGATAAATATTTAAAATAGGCACTATCTTTATAAACAAACTGCATAGTTGCAATCTAAACAACTACATTCTCGCCAAAACAGCCTCAAAAGTACATTATGTTGTCCAACAGCTGCAATATTTGTCAAACTGTAGGGAGTTTATTGATCTGCTGTCACTATGTGGACGGAGCAATACACAAAAGTGAAGAGGCTGTAGGAGTTCTAATGCAGAATAGTCGCACGGCTATCAACCAATCAGATTCAAGAACCAGACAGAACGATTGAATTTTTTACAATGGTTTATCGAAGACACATGATAAAATATCATGCAATGTAATATTAACTAGGGCTGGGCGATTTTTTTAGATTAATTTGAATTTACGTTTTAAGACGATTTAATTTTTTTATAAAATCAAGGTATCGCGATTTTTTTAATAAAGATATTAAAGCAGCTTTTCCACTATCGTGCCAAACCGTTCTAAACTGTTAGACAACCGTGCTGAATTGTGCTGATAGATTCTGTGTGTTGACGTCGCGGCTCTGTTGATGAGCTACCACAGCTGGCTCAGTGCAAGCGCGCTACCCCATTGTCGAGAGGTGCGCGCGCAGTCAGCGGAGGCGCGCGATGCGGCGCCAGGTGAAAGTATAAATGCAGCTTTACTCTCAGGGCCGGCGTGTCCACAGAGGCGACCTAGGCAGCCGCCTTGGGCAGCAAAATAGTGAGCGAGAACCACCCGGTCCTCACTTTCATCCACGACACCCACCCCCTCCCGGTCCTCACTTTCATCCGCAAACAGGTAAGTTTCTATTTCACTTTGGGGTTGAAGGCGACGTGATTGCTGTTCGCCTAGAGCGCCAGTTCAGCTTGCTCCGGCCCTGATTGCACTATATACATTACACAAAATAATAAAACAGGCTTAAAGTTTTATTCGTGGCTAGAGCTTAATTAATTTGACATATAGGCAATGAGACCTTTACTTCGCCTGACTGTGCGCGGAGTTTATTGCATGCTGCGCTGTATTCGGTAGCACAGATGGCTCTGATCTGGGTGAGAATTTTACCAGCGACTTCATGCACTGCTGAAAGCCTTTTTTCCCTGCTGCGCGAACAATAAAATCTTGTCAGTCATATTCATATCAAGAATTATTTTATGTCAAATTGAAAGCCCATCCTTTCAAGCAAAAGGTTTAATCCCTTTGTCAGCAAGTTTTTAAGCATTTAAAATATATTTATCCAATTTATATAATCACTTATTATATATTTTAAAACGTACAAGTCAGAATAAGCTAATTGATTCATTTTACATAGAATTTTCACAAATAACCATTTTAAAACATTACACACTCCTGCCTTTAAATCATAAATACAATAGAAGTACATAAAAAGTGTAAAATACTGCTCTGGATACTTGAGGTTGCAAAAAAAAAAAAAAAAAATGCATTTTGTTCTAGCATCAGCATGAAGTGGAAAAAGAAAGCTGGTGAGAGTGCGACAGATGAGTGAGTGGATAAGAAAAGAGGAGATATACATAGCAGAGAGATGAATTGTAAGAAGGAAACAGAAAGTGGAACAGAAAGCAGATCAGACTGGAAGGGAGGGAAAGCTTTAGAGCAGTGGAAACCCCTAAAGCAATTACGAGACCCAGGACATGGAGACGTGCTGAATGAGACATGAGCTGCTCAGCCAATCAGATGGCTTCACAATGACAATAGCCTGGTTGTCATATCACAGCGAAACAGATAGAGATTAGTTGCTTACTCTCCAAAAAGTGAGGCGAAAGAAGAGGAAGAAAGGGAGAAGCAGAGGCATCTTGCCAAGGTTTTTTTTTTTTTTTTTTTTTTTAAAGAGGGATTTACCATTGGTACAGACTTCAATGAAGACAGAGAGCCTAGTCCCACTGAGAGTAGTTCACAGATATGGTGCCAGAGACTCTTTCCCAGACCCCTTTCTCTCTCTAATATCCTTTTTCCACTCAATCAGGCCGACAGCAGGCTAGCACCCAAAACAGACCTCCAAGCGTCTTTTTTCTGTCAGTCAAAAAAAAAGCGTTATGTTTTACACAGCGGATGCCCTTCCAGCTGCAACCCATCATTGGGAAACACACATACAGTCATTCACACACATACACTACGGACAATTTAGCTTACCCAATTCACCTATAGCGCATGTGTTTGGACAGTAGTAGAAACCGGAGCACCCGAAGGAAACCCATGTTAACACAGGGAGAACATGCAAACTCCACACAGAAATGCCAACTGACCCAACCGAGGCTCAAATCAGCGACCTTCTTGCTGTGAGTCAACAGCGCTACCCACTGCGCCACCCCCAAATGCAGTTTAGCTAACACTTTATTTTGATGGTTTATTTGAGTATTAGTAGACTGTCTGCTTAATATCTGTTAATATGCTCCTTCAACAGACATTTAACAGACTATAAGAAACTTTGCAAGCACATGTCAACTTGCACTAACCCTAACCCCAACCTAACAGTAGATGGCATGTAGATGCAATGTAACTTAAATTCAACAAACAGACCATCAAAATAAAGTGTGACCGTAGTTTATTCTGCATTTGGTGCTCTTAATTTTCAGACACAAAATAATAATATATTACAGCTATGGATGTTAAATATGGGATAAATCAATGGATTGCTATGCATTAATTGATTTTAAAAGCATGACGACATGAAGTGCATTTAAAATCTTCCAACGATTATCTTTTTTGATTATCCTTCTTATTTCATGATCATATGCCAAGTTACAGACTTTAAACAGAAATTAAAATGTTTTTTGACAAATATTTGACAGAATTTGTGTCAGTTATGACATCTACTAGCTCCCACTTTAAAATATATAGTCACATATGATAGTGAATGTACAGTAAATGGCACAGGCATATCTAATAGCTCATAGTAACATATGTTAGCTACCTCTTCTCAAATATTTAGACCATATTTGTGAGTTGGTTAATCTCCGTTCGCTCCTTGGTAAAGCACACGTTAGTGTTCTAGAATGAAGTCTCCGGCAACTGTTAATAAAGTTAGTATGGTTATTACTAATGTTTGGGTGAAGCATATTTATTTCAAACTGTGATCAAAAGTGACTGGAACTACTTGTGCATTAAATGATTTTACTGCACATCTTGCAGCCAATCAGAAGCAAAAATTTCAATAGGTCATGAAATATAATTCTAGAATATTATACTAATACAAGAAGTTTGCTGGTTCAAGTGCCAGTTGCCATTCTGTGTGGAGTTTGCATGTTCTTACCGTGTTCAATTGGGTTTTCGCTGGGTGCTCCAGTTTTCTCCACAGTCCAAAGACATGCAGGATAGTTGAATTGAATAAGCTAAATTAGCCGTAGTGTATGAACTCATGTGTGGATGTGAGAGTATATGGGTGTTTCTCAACACTGGGTTGCAGCTGAAAGGACATCCACTGTGTAAAACATATGCCGGAATAGTTGGTGGTTCATTCCGCTGTGGCAACTCCTGATAAATAAGGGACTAAGCTAAAGGAAAATGACTGAACTAATGAATTAAACTAATAGTATAATATATATTCTCTGCAGTTGATTTATTTTTTAATCTTTAATTGGTTATAGTCAACTTTTGTATTAAATTATAAAATATTTTCTTGTCAGCTAATGGCAAATAATAAATATTTTAGAAGTGCTAGACACTTTTTTTTTTACTACACTGGAATTGAAACGGGATTGACAACCCTTGTTACCTGCCACTGTTGACTTTACCCACATTTGATGGGTGTTTATTTCAAACCCTGTCTTGTAAACTAAAATTCTCCCAAGAAAAATATATAATTTTTATTTCAGAGAATCAGATTAAACATAATTTTATAATACAGCTCATAATAATATAGTATCACAGGGAAGTATCTGAAATACATATAATTAGCAGCTGTTAGTCATGCAAGCTCGTAACCAGTGTGTGTGTGTTTACTCACGTCGGAGACAAGACTTTATCATAACAGATGGTGTGACTTGACAAGTTTTGACAGAGCTAGCCAACATGCTTATTATGCACACTCATGTTCTCTGTCATTGACCACTTGAATAAACAGAAGAACCAGTTTAATGAGCAACTGCTGCAATCAGTCTGAAGCTTCAACGAAAGCTCTTATAAGGCAAGGGCCTAAATGCCATTTTAACATCAATAACTGTGCTGCATCTGACAGTGTTTGCTAATATTGATCAGTGTTTTTCTCAGATATCTCATTTAGGTTTTTATACGGAGCTTGAACTTATGAAATCAGCTCTTTTACTCCTGCTTGGATAACATGAATGACCTTGAAACTTTGGAAATTGTCGGTTGTTTTCTAATTTTAATCTTGACGGTAAATATCAGACAGACTGTTTCAAATGTCTTAATTAGGATAGATGCGTGTCAATGTTCTTGTAACAAGGAAAAATGACAGCAAACAATGCTTTCTATAAACAGACAATCATGTCAGTTAATAAATAAGTCCACTTCAATTCAATTCAATTTTACCAGACGCTGAAAAAAAAAAAAAGTTGATATCAAAATCAAATTTAACAAAGAAAATGGCAAGTTTATACAAATGTGAGTCACAATTAAAACTCAACTACAACAAAGGGAGTCCGATTTCTGAGAAGGTCACCTAGTTTGTGGTGTCAGAGGCAATATTGACAAGGCTCTGCTTCTGACTTAAACATCACAACACATTAGCTTTCATGTAAAAAAAAAAAGCATCAGACTGACGGAGGTTGATGAGAGAGGTCAGAGCTTTATCTTCAATCATTTGATCCCCATTGTCATCTCTGGAGAAGCGCTTTTGAGTATGTTTTGCATAAACAGATGTAGGAGAGAGAGAGTTCTACAGAGCTTTTGTAATCAATGTCAGTGCTGATAGGTTTGTGTAGTTATCCATCTTACTTTGAATAACACAAGCTGACGCCAGAAGTCTGATTCATTTACACTATGTAAGGGCAAACGTCACAGACGCTGAGACACTAAGAGTTTGTGATTGGATCAAGTATTGGGCAATTTTGCACTTAAAAGTGACATAATTGCATGAGGTTTGTGCAAGTACAAAACAAATCCCAGCAGACGCACAACGTCATAAGTTAAGATTAGGTTAGATTTAGGTCGTAGTGTCAGGGGACCAAAATTCAATGTCTATCCAGCATCTAAGGACAACATTATTTTGACGTCCAATAATGACGTCAAATGACATTGATATTTGGTTGATTTTAGGTTTGTTTAAAGTGACTAAAATCCTACATAGAACCAACATCTTAAACCAACATAGGCTCATTCTGAAAATGTAGCACTACATACACTTCTGGAAATCGTGAATTATGTAGCCAGAGCTACTTATGGCTGCATTTCATCTTTAAAACGAACACTACGGGGTGGTATGATGCAGTTACTCCGTTTGGACAGCTTTTCCGCTGTTACCAGTTTGTCCAGTACCTCGACATGTACGTTGGCGGACTTGAGACACTGTAAGAAATGGGTTATTTTTTAGATTTTCTCCTGTTGCGCTCAACAAACAACCAAATAAACAAAGAAGGGTCTCATGACCTTAAGGTTAACTTTACACCTTTCTCCAAATATCAGGAGGTAAAATATTGATCCTCAAGTGTGACCAAATGACCAGAGAAGGGACTCTTGACCTTAAGGTTAACTTTTCCCAAATTTCAGGAGGTAGAATATTGACTCTAGATAATCATGCTGACACTACAAACCTCAAATTTGTGCTTTGCAATCAGAAATAATGTGCACCTAGTTGAGAGAGAAGGTGGGCCTGATCAACTCACACTTCACTCATACCTAATAGGCCGACCTTTGGCCAGCACCCAAATTTTGACTATAAAGGTGAGGGTTTCTTGCTGAAACATTGGAAGCTCAGCCGTGGGATAAGTGCACATCGCCCGGCATTCTCGGACACCCAAGTTGGTTTTCCAATGTGACTGCAACGGGCTCCCGAGTCTATGAAGAGGAAAATGTTGGCACGTCTCTGAGGTTGTATATACTTGTATCAAATTGCTTGGGGTTTCATTATCTGTCTTTTATTAATGTAATCTCATCTCTATTTCACATTATAAGCTTTTTATGCAATTTTGTTGTATTTCGATCAATGATGTTCATGAGTATGATTCATGATTATTGACTATTATTGTGATAATTGATATCAGCTGTGTGTACCAGCAATAAACAGTTGTATTGCTTGATTAGTATGGTGTATGGACCGTTATTGGTGCCTTCTCTTGTCGATTAGCACCACACTTGTCTCACTTGCATAAACACAAACCATACTAAAACCTTTTTGGTATGCTGAAACATTTTACATACTAAAATTTGGGGCATACTAAAACAGACGCACAGCAGAGTTGACCGCTACAACAGCAGGGGCGTCGCCAAGGGGTGGCCATGTGGCCACCCCAATAGGATTTTGCTGTTGATATTATTAAAATGTACTAAATGTTATTAATTTAAATGTACTTTATTTAAATGTAAATTCCCAATGTTTCTTTAAATAAATAAATAAAAAATATATATAAAATGCAGCTACTAAATTATTGTTGGTGCTACTGACGTAGCTGATTCACTGCCCCTCTCCCTCCCCCAGTGGCAGATTTAGGCATGGGCAATATGCCTAAGTGAAGTTTAATTTTAAACTAATTTCGAGAGGAGCATGTGCTCATGATTGACCCAACTGGCCCACATTAGCTAATCATGATCTTCCAATCAAAGCACCCCAAGTCACTATATATATATCCTTATTTCCTCTCTACATCTATCTTCATTTGGAAGAACGCTTCCTGCTACTAAAAAGCTCTAGCTCTAAAAAACTTTTACAGCATTACACTTTCAACCTAGCAACATGGACATAACCAACAAACATCTACAACTTCAACCAGAGCCCTGCTCTCCCTGAAACTTCAGCCACTGCAATGAAACCCAACTCTTACTGCTCTCTTAGCAGTCCACCTGTGGTAACGTACATAGCATGCCTTAAGGGGAAGCCTCGCAAAATAACTACTCTCCAGCAAGACTAAACATTTTGTATATCTTTACAAAGGCGTGACTAGAATAATTTAAACCTTTTTAAAAAGACACAAACACTATGGACTAGTGTCCTCCGTTGAACTGTGTCCAACCAGCAATTATAACAAACCAAATAAACCCACCTCTCAAGCCTCCGGCCTGTCCAAAAGTCCATAACATTTAACTGCTTGAAGTAATTCGACTGCAAGGATCAAAGCAATCCAATCCATAAAAACATTAGTCCATAACATTTTTATACGTTAATAAACATCCATGGATACACTGCTGTCATCCAAAATAGTCACTGGAGTGCGTTCAGTAAAGTAGCATCTTGTAGACAAACACTTGTAACTTGGTCTACAAAATGGCCGCTGACCTTTGCACTTTTGATTGACACTCCATTGAGCCAATAGCTGAAAGGAGAAGTGTCACTATTCAAGAGCTCTCAGAACATGAGATAGTCCCGCCCTCTCTCCTGATAGTTCATGAACAGACTCAGTTGCAAAGACTTTGTGCATAAATTGGGTCAGTTATGCTTCTAATTTTAATCATGTTAGGATTCCAAACGTAATGTTATTTAATCATGTTTTAAAGTAAAGCCCATAGCCAACATTCCATGGACACAGTTTCTAATAAGTACAGTTCAAGTACAAATCAAATATCAACATCGTTTTCGAAGTCAAATCAATAAATAAATTAAAAATAAATACAATTAAATAAACAAACAGATAAATAAACCCCGCCACTTCCGACAGCTATTTAACTTCTGAAAATTACCCGGCTCATGAAATTATTCTACACAACGAACATTGAAGTCCGATCGTAATACGCCACAAGGATTTAAACTTATCACTTCACCTACTCTACCCTGTATTTCCAGGACCACCAGCCAAGCCATGCTCCATATCCTCAGCTCCACCATCTCGTGGGGGGGACAAATGTCTACTAAAAAATTAAAAACATTATCTGTCGATTCCTGTAAATATTCCTCACCTTGCTAGAGAACTGCGTTCTCACCCTGACACTAATCTTTCTGACTTTCTCATTTCAGGTCTAACCCACGGTTTCCACCGGGCGTCTCAGCTCTCCCTTCCATTAGTCTTTGTCCTAATCTTTAATCAGCTATTGCAGAACCCGAAACTGTCGATCATCTTATTTAAAAAGAGATCGACAACTACTTTATGATTGGACCATTCTCTGCCCCACCATTCAAGATTTTATGCATTAGTGCCATAAGCAGTGCAAGTCGCAAATTCTCAGACAAATAGATTCTATCTAATAATTTCAGAATCCCCCGCCTCATCCAACTTTTAGATGATATTCTAATCATCTCTCCCCCACATCGCTTCCAGCCAAACACCTAGAGATCACCCAAAAGGTTTTCGCCAATCTAGGTATTCCTCTCACAGAGGCTGGACCCAATACATCTATAGAATTTCTAGGCATCAACTTGGATTCGCAAAAATTTCCCTTCCTAAAGAGAAAATTGACCAAACCATTTCTCTTTCCCATATAATTCAAGAAAAGGTCACCTATCTACAACTTATCTGCTCCAGCTTCCTATCACAGTCCACAATTTAGAAGGCACAATTTCTCTCACCAAACCCACCCGCAATGAACTCAGCTTATGGATTGCCTTCCTTAAGCTATGGAACGGTTGTTCCTTCTACAGCAATTTTGTTCTCACCCCATTAGTCATTAGCCTATATACTGATGCTGCCCCATCAGTTGGGTTCAAAGATTACTCGTAGGCCACTAGTTCGCCACCACATGGCCCCCTCAATCGATTTCCACTCCAGAAAACCATTGTTCATCAGCTTTCTTCAAACTGTACCCAATGGTCGCTGCCGCCATACTATAGGAAGACGAATGGTCCACCTCTAGTATTCTCATTCATTGTGACAAAGAAACACCGTCCAATGCATAGAAAAAGGCTTTCCTACTCCCCAACCTTTAATGCTGCTTTTAAGACATCTTATTTTGACATTAGCCAAAAAACTATTTATCATGTCTGCTGAACACGTGCCAGGTTGCAAAACCAAATCACTGACTCTTTCTCATTTTTCTTTCCAGAACTCTGGTCATTGGCTCCAGAAGTGGACCCCAACCCAACGCCCATTCCTCCCTTTCCAGAAACGACATTACCTTAAGCCACCCCCTTTATAACTTCCACCAAACCCCATATTGCTTATCTTCCAAGTAGAAGCCCTCAGAGCCCTTCAGTCACACATCACAGCATGGAACATATTCAAACTCAACCCCTCACTCCACCCCACCATAGCAGATCTAATTTTGTTCGATGAGGAAATATAGGGTTTCCTCATCCTGCAAAGTAAGACAGATCAATTCAACAAAGGACATGTCATTTACATCTCCAACATCTCTGCCCTCACTCACCCCCTCCTAGCATACCTACACTTGAGGTGATCACAAGAAACAAACCCCCTAGCCCTCCCCTTTTTACTGACGACGCTAATCGTCCAGTATCACGTCTCTGGTTCCAGAAACACCTCAAAGTCCTCCGCCTCTCACGATTCCCTACTTAACCATTTCCCAGCCATTCATTCAGAATTGGCTCTGCCACCACAGCAGCCATTAACAGGCTTTCCCAGCATCAGATCCAGACCCTCAGTCAATGGTCTTCTGAAGCTTTTCAAATCCTAAATTCGCCTCAGTCTTTTTATTTCAAACCCCAGTCGGTCCTATTAAACCTCTCAGCCCAATCTTGGCCACCCCTTTATCCTCTATCCAAAGCCATCTATCTGTCCATCCCTAGCAAACCCCCTCTATGGCTCAGACTCCTGCAGGAGTCAATCTGGGCTTAGGCTCTGGTAGAGCCTCACCTATCACCCTCACCTTCCTGTTCCCCCTGCCAGCATTAAGTGCTTCCGCTGTTCCCTCCCAGCTCTTTACCCCTTGCCTTTGACTCTCGTCTAACCTCCTTGCTCCATCAGCACCACCACAAGCCCAGACTCCCGCAGGGGTCAACACGAGCTTTGGCTCTCGCAAGAGCCTCACCTATCACCCTCACCTTTCCGTTGCCCCTGCCAGCGTTGAGGGCTTCCAGTGTTTCCCTCCCAGCTTTACCCCTTGCCTTAGACTCTCATCTAACCTCCATGCTCCATCTTAGCATTATCCTAAGCTCAGACTCCCGCAGGGGTCAACACGAGCTTTGGCTCTCGCAAGAGCCTCACCTTTCACCCTCACCTTTCTGTTTCCCCTGCCAGAGTTGAGTGCTTCCACTGTTTCCCTCGCAGCTCTTTACCCCTTGCCTTTGAATCTCATCTAACCTCCTTGCTCCATCTAAGCATTACCCTAAGGTCAGACTTCCGCAGGAGTCAACATGAGATTTGGCTCTCGCAAGAACCTCACCTTTCACCTTCACCCTTCCTTTCCCCTTGCCAGCGTTGAATGCTTCCGCTGTTCCTTCCCAGCTCTTAACCCCTTGCCTTAGACTCTCATCACAGGAGTCAGCACAAGCTTCTGCTCTTACACCTCTTACCTATCCCCCTCACCTCCCTGTTTCCACTGCCAGCATTGAGTGCTTCCGCTGCATCAGTTTATTTATTCTGTATTGTCATTCACCAGTATTTACAGTTGTTTATTCTGCATAGTAGCTCATTAGCATTTCATGTTTATTATATTCTGTATTTTGCATAGTAATCTCATTACCTCCAACAGCCTCTCCCCTTTTCTTCCCCCCTGCCAGCGTTGTGTGCTCCTGCTGCTTTAGTATCTTTCTTATTCCATAGTTTGTATATTCTGTATAGTAATTGTATTGCATATTTGTGTTACTTGCAGCTGCTCTCCCCCTCTTTTTTCCTGCCAGCATCAAGTGCTTCCGCTGCTTTAATTTATTTATTCTGCTTAGTAGTTTGCTATTGTCTTCTATGTCTTATATTGTGTCTTTTGCATATTAATAGTATAGTACTGTATATCTGTGTCCACTTCCAGCAACCTTCCTTTTCCCATTCCAGTGTTGAGTGCTTCCGCTGCACCAGTTTATTTATTTTCCATATAGTTATTCACCAACTGTCTACATTTGTGTTTATTCTGCATAGTAGTCCATTACTATTTTGTTTATTATATTGTGTATTTTGGCATAATAATCATGTCACTTCCAGCAGCTCTCCCCTTTCTTTCCCCTTGTCAACGTAGAGTGCTTCTGCTGCCCAGCCCTTTACTCCTTACCTTTATTTATTTATATATATATATATATATATATATATATATATATATATATATATATATATATATATATATATATATATATATATATCCAACCTCCTGTCTCCACCTTAACATTACCCTAAGCTCCGACTCCCGCAGGAGTTTATACGAGCTTTGGCTCTCGCAAGAGCCTCACCTATCGCCCTCACCTTCCTGTTTCCCCCTGCCAGCGTCGAGTGGTTCCTCTGCATCAGTTTTATTCTGTATAGTTATTCACCAGTATTGGCATTAACCTGTTTATTCTGCATAGTAGTTCATTAGCATTCCATGTTCATTATATTTTGTATTTTGCATAGTAAATATGTTACCTTCAACAGCTCTCCCTTTTTCTTTCCCCTTGCCAGCGTTGTGGGCTCCCGCTGCATTAGTATCTTTTTATTGCTTAGTTTGTATATTCTGTATAGTAATATTATAGCATATGTGTGTTACTTGCAGCCGGTCTCCCTCCCGTTTATTTTTTCTGCCAGGGTTGAGTGCTTTCGCTGGTTTACTGCATTCATTAAGCATAGGAGTCCACTAGTATGTTTCATGTCTATATTGTATTGTTCATATATTTTATCTGTGTTACTTCCAGCTGCCTTCCCCTTTCTTTTCCCATGCCAGTGTCAAGCTACCTGCCAGCATTGAATGCTTCTGCTGCATTCTGTATAGTTGCATATTCCGTACAGTAATTTAATAGCATACTTATGTTTCTTCCAGCTTCTCTCCCCTTTCTTTTCCCCCAGCAGCGTCGAATATTTCTGCTGCCAAATCTCTTCCCTCTTAATCAGCCAACTCCACACCCTTCTCTATCACCTCTCACAAACCTTCTTTTAAGCACTGACTCCCACAGAAGCCCTACTTAAGCCCCAACTCTCCCATGAGTCTCCCCCACCTACACTCCTAGCCACACTCAGACTCCCGCAGGAGTCAAACTTAGCCTCCAATATTTATTTCATAGCCACCAGACCTACCCTGGCCTTCACACACTCCCTAGAAAAGCTTATCCCCACACCAACTCTTCACGTTATATCCAGCAGCCGGATATAGCGCTTTTTTCTTTGCACTTTGGGGAGTTCCTGTTGTAAATACGCGGCTGCTGTCCCGAGCGTTCATCATTTGCTTTTTGGGGAGTTTGAGATCGACCTGAGCTCAATTTCCCCTCGCCATGTGAAAGGGGGGAGCCCTGGGCCCGAGGATCCCTTGAGCTCAGGGCTCTCTCCCGGGACAGCATGCCAAACAAGCTATGTGATAAATCATAAGCTAAGTGTGAACTCTTGAAGTGAAGTTTAATTTTAAACTAATTTCGAGAGGAGCATGTGCTCATGATTGACCCAGCTGGCCCACATTAGCTAATCATGATCTTCCAATCAAAGCACCCCAAGTCACTATATATATATTCTTATTTCCTCTCTACATCTATCTTCATTTGGAAGAAACCCCCCTCCTCCCCTTCTTCCACCTTTATCCAGAATGGGCGGCACGGTGGCCCAGTGACTAGCACTGTTGCCTCACAGCAAGAATACCAATGGCGTCAGGTCCTTGCTGGGTCATCTGGTATTTCTGTGCGGAGTTTGCATATTCTCCCCGTGTCCGCGTGGGTTTCCCCCGGGTTCCCCGGTTTCCTCCCACTGGCCAAATATGCTCTATAATAAGCCTAAATCTTTTTCTAATGTCTTACTCTCAAGAAGTTCATCTTGGCCTCAGCAGCGGGGGAGTTTGAGATCGACCTGAGCTCAATTTCCCCTCGCCATGTGAAAGGGGGGAGCCCTGGGCCCAAGGATCCCTTGAGCTCAGGGCTCTCTCCCGGGACAGCATGCCAAATAAGCTATGTGATAAATCATAAGCTAAGTGTGAACTCTTGAATGTCAGGGCGGCATCTTGCTGGGGGTGGCATGTGGAGACGGTGCAAAAAAAAAAAAAAAGTGGCAATCCCAGAATAAAGACGTTAGGGGCAGTTCATAGTTGGCATCTTTTGCACGCTAGAACTAGAACCACCACTGCCCTCCCCGATTATCGTTGACAGCACACACACATTCAATAGACAGCAATGGCAGTTTAATGTTTACCTTAAGGTACATCAATAGATAAAGCTGTATTAATAATATTACGCCTCAAAAAGGAATATGGATAAATTATATTATAAGGGTGTGTGTGTGTGTGTGTGTGTGTGTGTGTGTGTGTGTGTGTGTGTGTGTGTGTGTGTGTATATATAGTAATGCCTTTTGTTCAGTTTGTTCATTTGTTTGTTTTATTAATTAACTTATTAATCTTCATTCATTTTAGACATGGCATATACTGTATGCTGTCCAATAAAAGTATGTGAAAAATAACTGAAAAGTTAAATATGAAAAGTGTTTTTAAACTAAATATAGATTTTTATTTGGTTTGCACATGCTGAATTATTTCAAGGATTAAATTGCAATATTTCAAGAGTAATTAATTAAATGAATTAAAACCACATTATTTCATTTACCAGAAACAAAAATATAACATTACACTGAATTCATAAAATTTTGTGTGTGCCACCCCAAGATTTGGTGTGGCCTCTTCTGTCCACCCCTAAGAAAATTTTCTGGGGGCGCCACTGTACAACAGGGTTCAAGTTCGATGATGAACAGTTCCAGAAAGCAGGCAAGACAAAAACAAAAAAATTTAATAAACAAGTAAATAACAGGGTGAGAATGTTGTAAAATTTGCTTTTGTGATATACACAAAATATTGCTTTTTAAAACACTGCGGTTGGGTTCAGGGAAGGAGGTGGGTGGGTCAATCTGTGCTTTTTACAACACTATCGGTTGGGTTTAGGGAAGGGGGGGTCAGTCAGTCAGTCAGTCAGTAGACAGACAGTCGACAGTGGCCTTTAGTGAATATACGTGAGAACAGCAGGTACGAATGGACTCTCGAGAAAAATTTGAGATCTGAAAAAGCGTTCACAGTGGCCTTAGCTCCTGGGACGCATTTTGCTCTCTTCAGAAATGTATATAGGGCTACATAATCAGCCTGGGTTGTCTTAAACCAACATCATATTGAGGTCAAATACTGACATTTATCGGTCGGTTATGGCAACCACAATCCAACATCTGATGGACGTCATAGTAGTAACGTCCACACAACGTCAAGCTGTAACATCACTAGACATTGATATTTGGTTGATTTTAGGTTGGACATTGGACATTGACGTCGGCCTGACGTTGGGTTCTGACATCAAACCGATTTTCATTTTCAAACAAAATGCAACATTCCCATGACGTTGGGGTACAACGGCAATCTGTCGTCATGTTGACATCCTGTGCCTGCTGGGATGCTGTCGTTATAAGAGCATGAGAAGTCAAAGTCAAGTTAAATGTGCTTTTTATTAAACAAAATAGTTAAATTTAAACACTAAAACTACGGAATAACACTCATTCTTGTCTTGAAAATGTTGACTACTGTATACTCTTCCTATGGTAACAAAGAATGGGACTTTTACTTTGGGCACACAATGACTTCACATTAAACAACCATCTACCATAGCAACACATTAAAACTGAACAAAGTGATGAATCATTTTACCTCAGAACCACTTATTGCAGCATGCTGGAAACAACTTTAAGCTGCTTTTCTGCTGTGTGGTATGGCTCGGCATGGCTCAGCTAGCTTCGGTTTTATTTTGCTTAGTTTGCATTTACACTTCAGTTTAGAATAGTGGGTGGGATTGTCACTACTATCGCTTTTATTCCGGGTCATCCCATTCAGCTCTCACTAGATCTGCTTCTCGGCTACCAACGAGAACATCTGAACCCTTTTATACTCAACACAAGGATGCAATTTCAATGGTCCCTTTTCTTGCAGTGGTAATGTATAAAAACTGTACCAATGAACCAACAATACAGAAGGAGCTGATGCTTGTTTAAATTTAACTGGTTTGGGGTCTTTTGTTGGAAATTCAATGACACTAAAAACCCCTTCAAAAGTAAACTGTACTAAACCAAATTATGCCTTACTGCACCATGCAATGGAAACTTATCTTTAAGATAGTCAAAAATATAGTAGCAATATAATATAATTAGGTGGCACAGTGGCTTAGCGGTTAGCACTGTTGCCTCACAGCAAGAAGGTTGCTGGTTTGAGTCGCGGCTGGACCATTGGCCGTGGTGTATGCCTGCGTGTGTGTGTGAATGCAACTCTATGGGTGTTTCCCAGTACTGGGTTGTGGCTGGAAGGGCATCCACAGCGTAAAACATATGCTGGAATAGTTGGTGGTTCATTCCACTGTGTATACCCCTGATAAATAAGGACTAAGCCGAAGGAAAATGAATGAATAATATAATTATTAACATATGACATAATATAATATAGTAGTAATATAGACTAAATAGTCAATAAGAATTGAGAAATCCCTTTAAGAAAGTTACTACAGAAGCTGTAGCAGTTCTATACATGTTTTAGAGCAACTCAAAACATGAAAGAACCCACACATACACATGACCTGTATACATGTTGCTTCCAAAAAAAAACATGTACTCACTTTTTTTTTTCCATCGACAAAGCTCTTGCTATTGCATAATTGTGTTGATTAACACACTCACACACACACACGCACACACACGCTAGTGGAAGTGCCTTTATATGCAGATTTGATTGCATGAATATTCATAACTCTGTGATTGCAGAGATGTAAATAAGTCGACAGACCTTAAATTGTGAGCATCTGGCCACTGGGGAGTGTGTATGCGTTGTGTAGGGGAGAAAGGGAAGCCTTGATAGTGAAAAATGATTCTCATTATTTTCCACTAACTATAAAACTCAGGGGTAACCCTCCCCCGTCTCTCTGAGGTTACAACTAATGAAAATGATCAAACGCATACATGTATGAGAGCATGCAAGAAAATAAGATTTGTTTTGGGCATTGTTGTGGCTACTCCACATGAAAACAGGAGAGATTGTGTGTAGGTTTTGAGTGATATATCTTGTTTATTCTATTTGAGTGTAAGTGTGTGTTCTGAAGTGATTTATGTAGCCTTAGTAGAGGATAGTGTTCAACTGACCTTTACAGAGAGTCTCCTCTCAGTCTGTTTCTACTGAGGTGATTCATGTGTGTGTGTGTGTGTGTGTGTGTGTGTGTGTGTTGTGTGTGTATCACACTCAGTTTTTCCTGCACATGTACAAGAAAAGACAGATGACAATAGCTTACTTGGCACTTTCTTGTTCAGATTAATCAATATCACAAAATTCTGTAGTCTTGATCTATTGAACATACACTGTTGTTTTCATACATGTTTTTCCGTCATGGTCAGGACATGTATTGTAAAGTGACCTCAGTTTTACTCTCCTTGAGAGTATATTTTGTTCTCACCTCATAAGCACTGTAAACCCTGACCCACTCATATGCAGCAAGGTCACTCTACAGACATTATAGCTTCATAAGATAACTTCATAAGTTGTGATTTTGACATCTACCACCCGCAAACCACAATTCACACATGCACAAATCACAAACTTCATTAGTTTAACTAGTTTTGCCATGAGGTCAAAATTCTTGAACTAAGAAGTAAATGCATGACAAGAACAGATATACACCGTGTAGATGTTTATTGTATTGGCAACACTTTAGTTTATAAACAATTTCTCGCTATTATCTAGTGGGTTTTTACCTGCATAAAATATTGGATGTTTATTAGCATTTATAAAGTATATATTCTGCATGATCTTACTCAACATCCCTAATCCTGTACCTAATACCTAAACACAACTACCTAAATAACTATTAATAAGCAGCAAATTAGTTTATTAAGGCAATATACACTCACCGGCCACTTTATTAGGTACACTTGTCCAACTGCTTGTTAACCCAAATTTCTAATCAGCCAATCACATGGCAGCAACTCCATGCATTTAAGCATGTGGACATGGTCAAGATGATCTGCTGCAGTTCAAACCGAGCATCAGAATGGGGAAGAAAGGTGATTTAAGTGACTTTGAACGTGGCATGGTTTTTGGTGCCAGACGGGCTGGTCTGAGTATTTCAGAAACTGCTGATCTAATCTACTGGGATTTTCACGCAGAACCATCTCTAGGGTTTACAAAGAATGGTCCGAAAAATAGAAACTATCCAGTGAGTGGCAGTTCTGTGGGTGCAAATGCCTTGTTAATGCCAGAGGTCAGAGGAGAATGGTCAGACTGGTTCGAGCTGATAGAAAAGGAAGAGTTACTCAAATAACCACTCGTTGCAACAGAGGTATGCATCTCTGAACGCACAACATGTCGAACTTTGTGGCAGATGGGCTACAGCAGCAGAAGACCACACCGGGTGCCACTCCTGTCAGCTATGAACAGGAAACTGAGACTACAATTCGCACAGGCTCACTAAAATTGGACAATAGAAGATTGGGAAAATTTCACCTGGTGTGATGAGTCTCGATGTTCTGCTGCGACATTCGGATGGTAGGGTCAGAATTTTGCATCAACAACACGAAAGCATGGATCCATCCTGCCTTGTATCAACAGTTCATGCTGGTGGTGGTGGTGATGTAATGGTGTGGGGGATATTTTCTTGGCACACTTAGGCCCATTAGTACCAATTGAGCATTGTGTCAACACCACAGCCTACCTGAGTATTGTTGTTGACTGTGTCTCTTTATGACCAAAGTGTATCCGTCTTCTGATAGCTACTTCCAGCAGGATAACGCACCATGTCATAAAGTGTGAATCATCTCAGACTGGTTTCTTAAACATTCACGTTCACTGTACTCAAATGGCCTCCACAGTCACCACAACTATAGAGCACCTTTGGGAGGTGGTGGAATTTGAGATTCACATCATGGATGTGCAGCCGACAAATCTGCTGCAACTGCGTGATGCTATCATGTCAATATAGACCAAAATCTCTGAGAAAATTTTCAGTACCTTGTTGAATCCATGCCACAGAGGTTTAATGCAGTTCTGAAAGCAAAAGGGGGTCCAACCCGGTACTAGTAAGGTGTACCTAATAAAGTGGCCAGTAAGTGTATATGCAGTATCTTCAGTAAACTAATATGGGCTGTCAAATGATTATAATTTTAAATGATTATAATTTTAATAATTTAATTACATGAAAAACGTTCAATAGCACAGACATTACAAAATGTATAATTTTTGGGTGAACTGCCTTTATGGGGGGGGAGGTTTATGTTTACATTTTTAGACAGATAGATCAAGCTAACTATGTAAATCAATAGCCAGACAGCTCTAGCTACAATTATGTTATTTAGCTGTGTCCTTAAACACCTTTACCACAGCATTTATGGACCCTTCTGTTTGAAAGACCTATTGATTGCCTGAACGCTTTAGTGCTAAAGTGATTGTAGCCACTGTGCTCTACGTCTAGTGTGTGTGTGTGTGTGTGTGTGTGTGTGTGTGTGTGTGTGTGTCCTCTTCAATATATTAGCATGGCATATCCAAGAAGAGCAGGAGGCTGTTTCTTGCCTCTGTGGTATTGGATGTGTGCTGCGCTCTGTAGAGCTGGTGTGTGTGTGCGCGTGTGTGTTTGAAGTGCCTGCTCCGGCCTTGAATACAGTGCGAGATGTATGTATATCAGAATGGAGGATGACAGGCAGAACTGGTGCTCTCTTTCTCGCTCCCACACACGTACACACACACAACAACTTTTAACTAAGGCACCCTGATTTCACAGACATGTCCTTTTGCTCCTGCACCAATCACTTTCTATGTAGTAATCAGTAAGATGAGTCATTGCACTGTGCAAAAAATGAGAAATGCAACAAACATCAGCTTCTACATCACCTCCTCTTCCTCTCTTTCTGAACCGACCAACACGCAGCCTGTAATATTTGCGCTATATGATGTTGAATAAGTTATCATCTTTGACTGTGACTTGTTCCTGTCAGTCAACTGTGTTTTCATTACTTTTCAGTGACATGTGAAAGACTTGAAATGTCTGTGCGCCTTCAGATTTGAAGTGCAAGTTTATGTCCCGTTTACAAACATCTACAGGGTGTATCCATCATCAGTAAAACTACATTTACATTAAAAAAAATCAGGTATCGGTCTCACTGATTATAAGACGAGACACGGGGAAGCAGAAACTACTGTATGTTCTTTATAACCAGATTGTTCTTTTGCATATTCCACATAAAGTAAAGGATTCAGTGGTTGGCCTTTTTCACACAAGATGAAGTTAAACTGAAGGTATCAGATGACAATACTGTGAAAATATAAAAAGCACCATATTTATGTTTAATAGAAATGTTAGTAAGACAAATAGAACATTAATGACAGAAAGCATGAAAGTTAAAGACAGAATAAACGTTAAGACAAAATGAGGATAAGGATAGAGAAAAAACTAAGATAATAAATATAAAGAATGATGAATAGGATGGAGAGAATAACAGAATGATAATAAGAACTATCCCAGCAGGTATACTTGATGTCAAAAGAACATTTAAAAAACATGTCAAATGCTAGTTAATTTCATGTCAAAATCCCAAGCAGGCAACATGACGACAGATTGATTGTACCCCAACGTCAATGTCCAACACAAAAAAAAAAAAAAAAAAAAAAAAAAAAATTCAGCGTCTAATGATGTTATAGCTTGACGTTGTGTGGATGTTACCACTATGATGTCTATCAGACGTTGAATTTTGGCTGCCATACCTCTGAATAAATCTTAGTATTTGATGTCAATATGACATTGGTTTAAGATGTTCGTTCGATGTTGGATTTTGGTTACCTTCCAACACAACCTAAAATCAACTAAATATCAACGTCATTTGACGTCGTTATTGGATGTCAAAATAACATATTGACAATGAATTTTGACAAACAAAGGGGAGCGCAGGGCACAAAGGTAAGTAACGCGTGGTAAAATGTAACCCGGAGTTTTAAAGGTATTTGCTCAGGGTTAACCATGGCATGCTTCCGAGGTTTTCACCACAATGTCAACAGACGTCTACCTGCCAATTATTGAAAAAAAGTTCAGCGAAATTTGAAACCATTTTTGCAGCATGAAAGTATTTTTATTATACTCTATATATTTTTTTTATTTAAAAAAAAAATCTGTGAAAGTATAAGTAAATTCTTGTTGTGATTACCGTCTTCTAGGCTAAAAGATGGAACCATTTTGAAAGATGTAAAAAACACACAGAGACTGCTAGCCAGTTGAGGAAAACACAACACAGTGGGACAACACAATACAGTTCAACAAGACTCAGCAACTTTGTGTTTGTGTGCTGACTTTATAGTCCATGTAATCAGTTCATGAGCGGCTTCAGCTGTGAGTGTTTGCAATCAGACAGGATCTAGGCCAGGTGTGTGAGTGGTGCATGACTGAATCTTGTAGTTTTTTTGCTGGCAGATTTGTATAGTTCTCCAGCGATCTGCATGGGCTAGATTGCTGGTGACTGTGACAAATAAATCTAAATGCGTTTATCCAATAGATAAATAAACATGCTGTGCTATATAGAATAAAAAATTGAGTTAAGTACTGAGGAAATATACTATTTAAAGTAGACTGAATTTAAATTAATTGTGTGAAATCTGCCTTTTTAAGGACGTGTTACAACTAACCCTCTGTCTGTTACAACTTACCCCACAGGTGGGGTAAATAGTTACATTTTTACTCCTGGCACTTTTGGCAACACTGCAAAGAAACCATAGGTCCGGCGATCATACTTACAGTGCTCATTTGTAGGAGAGGCTTGTGTGTTGTTGGTAAAAAAATATGGTTTGTCTATAATAAATATCAGTTGTGTTGGGACACTATGAAGGAATTAAGTTAGCTTTTAGTATTTACAAATTTCTGTGAATTGAACAAAACAATTAAGTTGTCACAAAAACCAAGAAATTGTTGCAGTTTATTTTAAATAAGTAGTTTGAACAAAGTAGTTTTAACAACAACAACAACACACTAAAAGTATAACAATTTAAGAAGTTTTATTCATCTGAAAGCTTCATCCATGCAATGCATGTACTACTTCAAAACGACATCAGATTGACTTTTGGCATATAAAAAAAAAAAAAAATAGTGCTTACATTTACAAGTTTTGATACCAAATATTATGGTGTTTTGACATCAAGGTTTGAAACCCATATCTGACCTAAAAATGACTTAAAAGTAAATGAAATGACTGAATACAACACTGTAAAAAATCCCTTTGTGTTTTCTTAGCCCAAATCGATTAAGATAACAATGGTTTTATGTTCAATCTACTTAAATTTGTAAAAGTTCCCCCACCCCCACAAAAACTAAATAAATGTGTTTATTCAGCTCATTTTAAATAAATAGTTTAAACAAGCAGCAAAAATCATATTTTGAGTGAAAATATTACTAGAGAGATTGATATTTTAAGAAGAATTACAGAACATACAATAGATAGACAGAGATCTAATGACAGAACATAATCTTTTTTTCCCGAATGCCTTAAAGTCCAATAGTTGCCGCTCTACCACACCAGTGCTCCAGCCAATCTCTCCATTCCTCCTCCTCTCTTTCTTTCTATCCCTCTTTCTCCTTGTCCTCTCTCCCCTGCTCAATGTCAGTGACGGCAGGGCCACCGGTGATCGCTCTGTCTTCCGTAACATGGCTCAGGGTTTTGGTCGCCCCATTACAGAATCCATTTTCTACAGACAAGAATCTCATTTCAATTTCGGTGTGCACGTTTGGTTTTCGTGTGCATGTCAGTGCGTATTGTGCCTTAATGAGCCGCGGTGTGGTTTTGCGCACAAGCACGTGCCGCACAAAAGACTGCATATCCATTTTGTGTGTATTTGTATGTGTATATGTATGCACATAAATTGTGTGCTATTTCATTTCTTCTCAATGACTTTCCCTCGGCAGAATCAATTCTTCCGGTGGGAGTGAAGTGGCAGGGAAGGAATGCGATTGGTGGGAGGAGCAATGTTCACTCATTTAGACAAGAGGGATTGAAAATGGGAAGGAGGGTTGGACAAAAAAAATAAAGTAATATCCCATCATCTCTTTCCCTCTTTTCTCTGGCTCTGAAATGCGGCCCCATTATCCTAAGTGCAATAATAAATACAGCAATGATCCAGAATTAGTCGTGTTCCCTTCCAACCACACAGGGAGAGAACAAAGTGAGTTCAGAAAAACAAAATGATAAAAGGACGGAATAAAAGAGGAAGAGTGAAAGCACAATGCCAGCGGTATCCAAAAGTAACCACAAAAACTAAACTGCATGTTACATCCATAAATGCATGTGGGTCTTTATAAATCAGTATCTATCAACGTGTGAACCGGACTTTGGTTTCAGGAATAACGGAAATCATCAGGTTTGAGAGCTGCTTTCAATGTGGTCTGATTGATTTAATACTTGATTTGAATATTTGTCTTAAATCATATTTAAGTACCACATTAATTTCCAAGCATATCACAATTGCCAGCCAGTCTTTCAAAGAAACCTTTTATAAATCCTATTCATCAACAATAATAGAGTACATCTGAAATGATGCCCGTAAATCTTACACACAAATGTATTAATACAGTAGCTACAATAAAAAGGCAAATCCATTAGTCCGTGTAGTGAAAAATTTTCTGTTTAGGTTTAAAAATACTGTTGTCTTTTCTAAAATGTAATGCAAGCATTTAGAAATTAGTACAAGCATTGACATATAACTGGAACTCACCAATTCAATTATTGAAAAAACAAAAAAAGGAGCTGTCAAAATCAGTGATGAGAATAACGGCGCTATAAATAAATGACGGTACTAACGGCGATACTTTATTCAGTAACGAGTAATCAATTGAATTACTGTTTCCCTCGTTACAACGCAGTTACCATTTCTGACAATAAAATGGGCGTTACTATTATTGACAACTCTGAAGCGATTTTTATGCGAGCAGTGTCTATCTAAGCCAGCCATAGGATCTTGCTTTCTGGGGTGTGTCTGTTCGGGGCAGGGACGGGACACATAAGTGTCATAAAACACATAAAACAGTGATGATGATTGGTGTGTCTGTGAACGTGGTGTAACAAATAAAGTATTTTTTTTACATAATTGTACGACCATATATCTGATGTGTGTATGAGATTAGGCTACATGTTACATTGTTTTGTTTACAATAAAAGAATATCAAATGAAATATTCTCAATAATATTTGTAAAAAAAAAAGAACACGTCTTGTTTACCGATTTCAGTTAAGTATTCAGAGGAAAAAGATGGACCAAGGCAAGCAGACAAACGAATGGACGGAAAGACAGATGGATGGACGGTTTATATTGTTACACAATACCATGCATGCAACAATATTATATGTAATAACTGCATCTGTTAATGTTAAACCTTATCTGAAGAAGTCATTGCTACAACCCCTTGAGTAATGTCATTACGGAAGTTTCATGCTTTAACTAACAGGGTTCAAATCTTCGACAGAGTTTGGTAAACATCACTACATACTATAATTTTAACAATAGCTACGTCACCATCCACCTATTTTTATGTGCATTTTGCATATGCGCATTAAAAAAAAACGGCTGATGGAAACGCCAAGATGGGCATACATTTTTGAAAATGTGCATAAAAAAAAACATGCGTATAGGATAAACTTTTTATTCGATAAGAAAAGATGCGCATAAACTATGATGGAAACACTATTACAGAACAAAATCCAGCATGTGCATTAAAAAAAAAAAAATTCATGTGATTTTGTTATAAGAGATCATCTGACAATAAAAATGTGTGCGAATGGATAAACCAGCAGGCTGAGCACATTGTAAAACATCTGAAATGTTGTTTTGGTCATTCTAAAATGCATAAACCGTTTCAATATTGGTGTTATTATATTATTAATTACCCAAATCAAGGGCATCTGTGCTCCGCGTCTCATGCCTTTAAGTTCAAGGCGCAAGTTATTTATTAAAATGAAGAAAACACTCTTCCCACCGCAGCAAATTCCGTTTTCACTGTTGATATTTGGCGCCAGTTAGTCAGGAAGTGATGATTTTGATCGCTTTGACTCGTTGGATGGAAATGCTGCTTTATTCACACGTCATTTATGCGATATTCCAGTTTTGTGCATAAAGTTGATCCACATTTTTGGATGGAAACATAGCTAGTGATTGTTGTTTTGGGAAATCACTCCTGATTAGCTCAACATAAATAGTTTTGGGAAGCAGAGAATGAGTGCATAAACATCAAATATTTCACATTTAAATAATAAATAGACAAAACAGTCGCCATGATAGCTACAAGATGAGGTAAATGTTTCATATGACACATATTATAAATTAAAAATGATCATTTTAGATTTCCGGCTAAACATCACATAAAAAAAACTGGTTGATCTGGTGGCCCCTTTATATATAATTGGGCTCTCATTGCAGAATGGTGCTTTAAAAACCTCACTGAACTGTTTTGAATTTCAAAGATCTGAAGCTTATAAAACTGCTTGTTAGCCTGCAGGCCAATCATTGAGATCAATAGCGGCAGCCATGATAATTACACTGCACCAATAACTAAACAGAGAACTGATTAATAAACAGCATGTTGACCAGTTCAAGAAAAGGCTT